>JABSTQ010010283.1:0-138971 GCA_013358835.2 Ixodes persulcatus
AACAGCCAAGCACATGACGCTTCATCACTTCTTCACACTTGCCCAGTCTCAAAGCAAACAAACAAAAAGCATACTGCACTCAAGCGTTGCCAGACAAAACGCAGGACTCGCTGGATGGATGGATAGATGCATATCTGATATACGGATATACAGATATACGGCTCAGAGCCGTATTCGGATGGATGGATGGATAGATGAATACGGCTGAGCCCTTTGGATCGGGCGGTAGCTTACGCCACCTAGCCATTTTGTCTTACCCTTTAAGCTTAGAATATTTAAATGTGAAAACTATATTCACTCTGTACTGAAAAGAAAGTGAGGCTATAAATCCCCCTTGCCATCAGTTAATAAGAAAATGCCTAGTTTTCTCTCGCTTTCTGCCACCATTCACTTAATCTTTGCTTGGTAATCTCTACTGTCTTGAAATCCACTTTTCCTCGCTGTCTCTAAAACCCAATGACCTTATTAAATCTATGTTGTCTTCAGTATGCATAGGGTGAAGCCCTTTACAGTAGAGTATCAAGTGCTCAGCCGTCTCGTCCTCCTCTCCACAAGCAGCGCACACTGTGTCCATTTCCTGGTACTTCGCTCTGTATGTTCTGGTTCGCAAAACACCTGTCCTTGCCTCAAACAACAATGAGCTTCCCCTAGAATTGTCATAAATGCTTTCTTTGGCAATAACTGTTTTGTTTAATCTATAGCCTTCCAGAGCCTTCTTGTCTGCATTCCCTCTAGCCACCGATCTCTTTCTGTGGCTTTAACTTTCTTCTTAACTGAGACCTGCTCTTCCGTAACCCCACTATAGCCTAAAAACTTTCCCCTTAATTCCTAGTGCGCTGTCTCCATTTTGTGTCTATACTCCTCATGTATAAATAGCTGAAAACCTTTCGTGCCCATTGCTCCCCACCCATTTGCCTCAAGCGATCCTCAAATTCTATCTTGCTCACAGCTTCCCTGCCCTCAAACGACGCCCATCCCATGTCTCCTTGTACTCCCTGGTTCGGTGTTTTGCAATGTGCCCCCAAAGCCAGCCTACCTACTCCACGCTGTTTTATTTCTAGTCTTGCATGCACTTCGGATTTCATGCATAGCACTGCGTTTCCAAGAGTCAAGCCAGGCACCATGACCCCTTTCCAAATCTCTCTCACCACCTCATACCTGTTGTAATTCCAAAGTGCTCTATTTTTCATTACAGCCGCATTTCTGTTGCCCTCCTATTATATACTTTTCATGCTCACTGAGATATTCTGCACCACCACATATCCATACTCCTAGATACTTGTATTTAGTAGCTCTCTCAACTGTGATATTCTGTATCTTCAGTCTCTCAACATCATCATTGTTAAAAATCATGACTGCTGATTTTTCACTACTGAATTCTAAACCTAATTCCTCTCCTTCCCTACCACAGATGCTCATTAATTCCTGCAAATCTATCCTGTTGTTAGCCATTAGTACGATATCATCCGCATATATCAGTCCCGGTAAAGATTGCTGAATTGTTTGGCCTAGCTTACTGTACGAAAGGTCAAATCCAAGCCCACTCTTCTCTAGTCTATCCTCCAATCCTCTCAGATACAACATAAACAGCAAAGGCGATAACGGGCACCCCTGCCTAAGGCCTCGTCCTATCTTTCCTTCCCATGTTATAATCACCTTATTATCTTTGTAAATGTTCCTTAATATTGCTGTTAGCCCTTCATCTAGGTTTAAGCTCTCCACTATGTCCCACAGAGTTTTTTGGTTCACATTGTCATAGGCACCCTTGATATCCAGAAATGCCAGCCAGAGCTGTCTGTTTTCTTTTTGCGCTATTTCTATACACTGTGTTAGAGAAAATATATTGTCTTCCAACCTTCTTTGTTTCCGAAACCCGTTCTGCAACTCGCCCAGTATGCCCTCGCAATCTACCCATTCCTCCAGTCTGTTCTTTATAATCTGCATTACCAACCTGTAAATAACTGGTGTCACGGTTATGGGACGATAATTTTGCCGGAGAACTCCAGCAAAACGGACGCCACCAAGCGGGAAAACCGGGAACCAGCCGGTGCAGGTCACTCCGCGCCCCTCCGCGTCTCTGGTGGCTTTCGCGGCGGACACGTGTTGTCGGCGCGGTGACGAACAATGTAATTTGACGAAGGTCCGAAAATTTCTTAAGTTTGCCTGAGTGTTCATTAGTGTGGTGAAGCCTCAGAGATTGTTTCCTTCCATTACGTGTTTGAAAGCCCGTTCACTCCACAACACACGGTCGCGTGCTTTCGATTTCTTGAATGGGGAGGAATCCCGGAAAAACGTTTTGATTTCTTGTCCGTCTCGATTCACATTCAAAGTGACGTCTACTTGGTAACTGATAAGTGGTTTCTTTATAAGGATGTAGAACAGTGAACTAAGGACGACAGGCGAGGCGTTTCACTGGAGGGAACACCAATGTTGCAGTCAAGTGAATGGGAAGGTTCGATAGCTGCTTTTCTTGAGTTTGGTTGTGTTCGATTAGCTTCAAGTTTGAGCCACACACGCCGGTCGGTGCGTTGGCTATTCATCTTGACTGCTTTTCGCCAAAAAAGCCTCTGGACCACACTGAAGGAGTTGGGCTGATTTCGCAATTACCTGGTTCAGGAAAACCTGCTCGCTGCATATGATTAATGATCTGCTTTCAAAAGGTGGGGGATGCGTCTCGCAAAGTTAGAAACTGTCATGACATTATTATGATCTATCGTGCCTTTAATATTTATATTATACCCCCGTCGAAACCAGCAGCAATATACGTCTACATTGCTCAGGTTGACCAGCCACAAAAAAAATACTCATTTTATCCGTTCAGGATTCGAAGTCAAGTTCAATGCAGATAGGTTCTGCGTGAATCTTCGATGAAGACTCTCTTCAGTTTGTCCGCATTCGTCTCCGTGCTACCGGCTAGAACCATTTGGCTAACTTTAACATGTAGCTCTCTCTCTGTCTAATATACTTTTATTCAGCAGCTCACCTGATAGATAGTCAACTAAGCTCATATTTCAACAAGAATAATATACTAATATCGCTTTAGTGGGACATAGTGAGTAGTATAATACATAACCCGCTCGTCAAAATGACCTCTCGATTGCTACTAAAACCTGAATTGAAATACGAGTATCAGCTGCTTAGTGGGGCGCCAGCGGGTTAACAGGCTCCTTGGCTCAAGAAGCGCTTGCTTAATTTTCGTAATTTTCCTGCAGCCTGTATTGTTGACCGAGCAGACGATTGGAGCTGATTCTTAAACGCCGCGGATACGCACAAAAGCTCAATTTCACGGTCAGATAAGTCGCATGGTCGAGGCATGCGAGTTAGCTGAAAATTACTCTCGGTGAAACAATTCTGTAGTCATTGCCGCTTTCCTTAGATTATCAAAACTGATTAGAGTTTATTACCGCCTCCCCGGAGCCCATAGTTTCGGTTTTGAACGAAATCTCCGAAACAAAAGTTTGACATGAAAATAACAAAAAAAAAGCGGGAAAACAAAACTATGGTCTGCAACTTTATGTGCACCGGCTACAGTTAACCGTCTCAGTTGAAATACCTATAAAATTGGGCATTAAACAAAAGAAAATCTGTTAAATTGAATGCGCCACCCCTGCAGGCGGCCGGGCCGAGCCGACGCGACCTGGACTCAGCCGATACATTTATTTCGTTAACAGTGAAAAGAATTCAATTTTTAACATTATTGCACCACAAAAGTCCCAGGCTCCAGCAAAGCTTCCGGTTTCTAAATCTAGGTACGATTTCACGTCATGGTATTGATTTCACATCAAAGCGTCAAGACTGACATTTATATCAATCCGTGTCCGATAATTCCGATTCATTTCCGCTTGACGCGTCAATGCTTCGCTGTGCAGCGGACGAAGCCTTGCGGACACTCAGGTTGGAGTGCACGTACACAAGGTTTTGCACGCAATCCCCGGCGAGCCTGTTGCGTAGCTTGGTGTGCACATTTCCAAACTCGGACAAGTTTCTTTCATATATGCTGCAGAAGAAGGGGGAATCTGCAGTACACGAGAGGCCAGGGGACTCGAGGGTTGGCTGAAGCAAAGTCCTTGCCCCCACGTGGATGGATCCAGGTGCTTCGCAGACTCCCACACTCCTTCTTTTGACCAAATTCCCTTGCAGGTTCTGTATTCTGCGATGTTAGACAGGGGTGGACGTCGCCGACGGTGGCACGCGGTAGCGTTCCACAGTTTGTGAGCTCTGTATGTTTTTTTTTTCTTTAAATTTTATCCTAATTAAAAAACAAAACAAAAAACCTGCTTTTATCCGAAATTTTCAATGTTTTTTTTCTCAACCGCTTACATCTCTATGTACACGTGAACTACGTTGCATTTCAGCATAGCGGAACACGGAGTTCACGCGGCTCGTTCTCCGAGGAGTGGTGTCTGCGGCTCAAGCTCGGCGGAAAATAAAAAGCAAAGCGACACGGCTGAACGACGCGGTCGCGCACAGACTCCTTCTCCCCCTCTCTCTCTCTCTCTGAAGGCCTTGGGTGTCCTTGTCGCGCGTGCCGTGACCGCAAACACAGAGACACGCAGGCCGCCGCCACTGCTACTGCGGCGGGGGTGACGACAGGAAGGGGGGGGGGGGGGGGGGCGAAGAGCAATCCCTCCGCCAGGTTCCCGGATGCCGCCGCCGCAGCTGAGCCCCCGATCAAAAGTGCGCTGCTGTTTGTCTTTCTCCGTTTGCCCACAACGCACTTCCCAAGCGGGAAGACGGACCGAACCCGAAGCCTCCATGGTGCACGCACCGGCGGCGCGCGTTCCCGCCAAAAAAAACGCACACCTCGCAACGCGTGCGCGCGCTGTCGGGCCGGCAAGTCACGTGACCGTGTCCCCGGGCGTGGCCGCCAACGGAGCAGACGGATCGGAGCAGACGCCACATTTGCTCGTGCAGCGTACAAAATGAGACGCGGAGTTTCTCCGCGGACATGACGACCGAAATATCTGCGGACACGCGCGCCTCGGACGAATGGATAGATGGTATTGGCTATGCCCAGAGCCGTATATTAGGAGAGTTTGGACAATAGGCGGAGCAAAGGCCGCCGCCAGCGCCGAATATTCCCCCCACGCTTAGAGCGTAAACTAAATTTGTGACACAGCGTCGACGAATCAGGATACCTCTACTCCATCTCACAAATGTCGACAGTGAAAACAAAGGCACAGGCGCGTGAGCCTAGCTCAGCGAAACGCTATTGTTTGTACGAGACCTCGTGCATAGAAGGCACTTTCCAAAGCCACGCGCTCGTGCCCATGCCTTTGTCTGCACTGCTAGAACAGCGTCCTGAGACTGGCTGAAAGAAAGCAGTGCAAAGGGTGGGGTGCGCGAGCGTCTTGAGACGCGGAGTTCCGCTCGGCACGGCTCAAATTATACTTCGTTTCACTTTACCTGCTAGCGAAGCCAAAGCTAGAAGCGCGAGACCAGCGCTTTTTGCATTTCTCCCCAGCTCGCGCGCTCGAGCAAAGCCTGAACGCACGGAGCTTCCGTGCTCGCGCTTCCAGTTTTGCCTTCGCTCGCACATAAGGTGAAACGAAGCATAGTCGTGGCACAAATTTAGAGCACGCGACCACCGCTAGGGGCTGTTTCGCGGCCTGTGGTTGGCCATGATCTCTATGGGTTGGCCCCAGAGCCGTTTATTGAGAGAGTTTGGCCATACATTGGTTTGAATAGGCGAGCATCTCGGGCCAACCACAGGCCGCGAAACAGCCCCTAGCGGTGGTCGCGTGCTCTAAATTTGTGCCACGACTATACTGACTATACTTCGTTTCACCTTATGTGCGAGCGAAGGCAAAACTGGAAGCGCGAGCACGGAAGCTCCGTGCGTTCAGGCTTTGCTCGAGCGCGCGAGCTGGGGAGAAATGCAAAAAGCGCTGGTCTCGCGCTTCTAGCTTTGGCTTCGCTCGCAGGTAAAGTGAAACGAAGTATAATTTGAGCCGTGCCGAGCGGAACTCCGCGTCTCAAGACGCTCGCGCACCCCACCCTTTGCACTGCCTTCTTTCAGCCAGTCTCAGGACGCTGTTCTAGCAGTGCAGACAAAGGCATGGGCACGAGCGCGTGGCTTTGGAAAGTGCATCCTATGCACGAGGTCTCGTACAAACAATAGCGTTTCGCTGAGCTAGGCTCACGCGCCTGTGCCTTTGTCTTCACTGTCGACATTTGTGAGATGGAGTAGAGGTCTCCTGATTGGTCGACGCTGTGTCACAAATTTAGTTTACGCTCTAAGCGTGGGGGGAATATTCGGCGCTGGCGGCGGCCTTTGCTCCGCCTATTGTCCAAACTCTCCTAATATACGGCTCTGGTTGGCCCGAGATGCTCGCCTATTCAAACCAATGTATGGCCAAACTCTCTCAATAAACGGCTCTGGCTATGCCCAGAGCCGTATATTAGGAGAGTTTGGACAATAGGCGGAGCAAAGGCCGCCGCCAGCGCCGAATATTCCCCCCACGCTTAGAGCGTAAACTAAATTTGTGACACAGCGTCGACCAATCAGGAGACCTTTACTCCATCTCACAAATGTCTGGAGTGAAGACAAAGGCACAGGCGCGTGAGCCTAGCTCAGCGAAACGCTTTTGTTTGTACGAGACCTCGTGCATAGGAGGCACTTTCCAAAGTCACGCACTCGTGCCCATGCCTTTGTCTGCACTGCTAGAACAGCGTCCTGAGACTGGCTGAAAGAAAGCAGTGCAAAGGGTGGGGTGCGCGAGCGTCTTGAGACACGGAGTTCCGCTCGGCACGGTTTCACTTTATCTGCGAGCGAAGCCAAAGCTAGAAGCGCGAGACCAGCGCTTTTTGCATTTCTCCCCAGCTCGCGCGCTCGAGCAAAGCCGGAACGCACGGAGCTTCCGTGCTCCGTGCCCAGAGCCGTATATTAGGAGAGTTTGGACATAGGCGGAGCAAAGGCCGCCGCCAGCGCCGATATTCCCCCCACGCTTAGAGCGTAAACTAAATTGTGACACAGCGTCGACCAATCAGGAGACCTTTACTCCATCTCACAAATGTCTGGAGTGAAGACAAAGGCACAGGCGCGTGAGCCTAGCTCAGCGAAACGCTTTTGTTTGTACGAGACCTCGTGCATAGGAGGCACTTTCCAAAGTCACGCACTCGTGCCCATGCCTTGTCTGCACTGCTAGAACAGCGTCCTGAGACTGGCTGAAAGAAGCAGTGCAAAGGGTGGGGTGCGCGAGCGTCTTGAGACACGGAGTTCCGCTCGGCACGGTTTCACTTTATCTGCGAGCGAAGCCAAAGCTAGAAGCGCGAGACCAGCGCTTTTTGCATTTCTCCCCAGCTCGCGCGCTCGAGCAAAGCCGGAACGCACGGAGCTTCCGTGCTCCGTGCCCAGAGCCGTATATTAGGAGAGTTTGGACATAGGCGGAGCAAAGGCCGCCGCCAGCGCCGAATATTCCCCCCACGCTTAGAGCGTAAACTAAATTGTGACACAGCGTCGACCAATCAGGAGACCTTTACTCCATCTCACAAATGTCTGGAGTGAAGACAAAGGCACAGGCGCGTGAGCCTAGCTCAGCGAAACGCTTTTGTTTGTACGAGACCTCGTGCATAGGAGGCACTTTCCAAAGTCACGCACTCGTGCCCATGCCTTTGTCTGCACTGCTAGAACAGCGTCCTGAGACTGGCTGAAAGAAGCAGTGCAAAGGGTGGGGTGCGCGAGCGTCTTGAGACACGGAGTTCCGCTCGGCACGGTTTCACTTTATCTGCGAGCGAAGCCAAAGCTAGAAGCGCGAGACCAGCGCTTTTTGCATTTCTCCCCAGCTCGCGCGCTCGAGCAAAGCCGGAACGCACGGAGCTTCCGTGCTCCGTGCCCAGAGCCGTATATTAGGAGAGTTTGGACAATAGGCGGAGCAAAGGCCGCCGCCAGCGCCGAATATTTCCCCCACGCTTAGAGCGTAAACTAAATTTGTGACACAGCGTCGACCAATCAGGAGACCTCTACTCAACCTCACAAATGTCGACAGTGAAGACAAAGGCACAGGCGCGTGAGCCTAGCTCAGCGAAACGCTATTGTTTGTACGAGACCTCGTGCATAGGAGGCACTTTCCAAAGCCACGCGCTCGTGCCCATGCCTTTGTCTGCACTGCTAGAACAGCGTCCTGAGACTGGCTGAAAGAAAGCAGTGCAAAGGGTGGGGTGCGCGAGCGTCTTGAGACGCGGAGTTCCGCTCGGCACGGCTCAAATTATACTTCGTTTCACTTTACCTGCGAGCGAAGCCAAAGCTTGAAGCGCGAGACCAGCGCTTTTTGCATTTCTCCCCAGCTCGCGCGCTCGAGCAAAGCCTGAACGCACGGAGCTTCCGTGCTCGCGCTTCCAGTTTTGCCTTCGCTCGCACATAAGGTGAAACGAAGTATAGTCGTGGCACAAATTTAGAGCACGCGACCACCGCTAGGGGCTGTTTCGCGGCCTGTGGTTGGCCCGAGATGCTCGCCTATTCAAACCAATGTATGGCCAAACTCTCTCAATAAACGGCTCTGTCCGTGCCAACCCAGAAAGTTCCTCTCCACTGCGCACAAAAATCGTCTGCTTCAAACGCCATTGCCTTGGAAATTGCCTTCTCAAAATTTTCACACGCATCCGATATTATGAAAACTTTGATAAAGTGTTTAGTGCTTTACCAACCTCACGACAGACTAGTTTCGAAAAGTGTGAACTCGGCGTTTATTTTTTAATTAGCCTTGTTGCACTCCAGCGAGAACCGTACCCGCCATCAGCATTCTGTGGTACCAGCTGCTGTTCGAGACTCTCTCTCTGTCCCACTTAAGGTTCGAACGCCTCTCCCTGAAGACCGTGCAGAGTCACGACTCCTGTGTCGCGAAATTTCAAAGAACTTGTAATAAGCGTTGCTGCAACCTCCTGAATGGAATGGGGCTCTGTTGCCGGTTTCCCTCCGTCACCTGGATGAGTGCGGCGCGTGGGCGCCGTTTGGAATTGTGTTTGCTGCGTCGGCGCTCGGCTGGGGCTCGTGCTCAATTAGAGCACGGGTGCCGGATGAGCGGTGCTCGCATCAGGTCGGGCCGGTGAATGCCTGTGCTGGCCGTCTTGAGGGGGGGGGGGGGGGGGGGGGGGGGGGGGGGGACGGGACCTGGCACTGGAGCTTTGTCTAGTCTGGAGGTTTTGGTTTTGTTGAGTGATATTGATGTATTTATGTTTTTGTTTACTTGTTCCCCACTTTCTCCTGGGTGGCTGGCTGGCAGGCGCATTGCGTACGGGTTTTCACCTATCTGCTCAGCGTAGCACGTCACCCAGGGTAGTTCTTCTTTATGTGCAAATAAATATTATTACTATTATATTATTATCTCCATGTGTTCTCCCATAGGGCGGGCCGCCTCCTGGAACCCTGAGTACCACGTGACTCGCGCCGAGCTGCTCTGTCGGCCATGTTGTCGGCAAAACACGCGAATCAAAGGATTGCGCTACTCTGCTCCGTAGGCTACAAGGTATATGATCTCTATGGCTACAAGAGCGAGCTGCGAGCTTTCAGCGTCCCTGCCAAGGAGGTTATAATGGGCAGGAGGTGGCGTCCCTATCCCCAATGCATGGAGCGAAGTGTAACGGAAGTAGGCGTGGCCACGAGCCGCGACGAGCATTTCTTGACCAATGGGAAGCCTAGCGAGTGGGCGCCGCCATTAATTTCGGTGCAAACAACCGCGTTGCGATGACATTTCCGTGGCAACGCGATTGTGTGCACCGAAAGTAATGGCGGCACCCACTGTTATTTGAAACAGCGCTTAACGGGAGACTTTTAAACCGGTATGGTCGGAATTGGATGAGATTATTATAAACGAACGCCTGGTTGCCCAGCAGAAAGTGACTAGAGTTGAGACGCTCTAGACGACGCACCGACTGAATCGGTGTCGAACAGGCGAGATTTCGAGCCCAACACTTGCCTGACCAGTAGGACTAGGAAGTCGGCGTGTAGCGGACGCTCTCGACACCGCGCGACCGCGCCTGGAACGTCGTCTCGAACGAGTCGTCGTAGCGCGGCTTTGGAAAGCGATCGCGAGTCAGTCATCGTAGGCACGAACGCTGAGAAGGGCATCGCGGGTTGAGAAAGCCGTACAAATTCTGCTTCGAGAAGATGTTGGTTTAACTCCGCCGTGATGAGTATTCGGGTTCGCATCGAAACTTCTTTTGGTGCGCCGATCGAATCGAAAGCCAGCCGCGACAGCGAGCAGACGAAGCAGACCGCAGGCACGGAGCAGACGTAGCCTAAGCCGACCGAGCGGAGAGCAGACGTACAGTGTAGCAGACGAATTTAGTTTGGATGAGAGAGCGTCGGTGCGCGGGGCAGTCTGGTATTGGGTTGTTCTTCCGGCGTCGCTGGGTATGACGTCATGCCGGGTCCTGCCCATTGATCTCTATTTTAGTAGGCTGGATCGCGGATCGGGAGCCCGTCGGTGTCGCCACCGGCGGCCATTGCTTGACACCAGGCAATACACGCAAGTCTAGAGAAACGCACGAAAGTAAACATATTGAAGCATGTACGCTGTGCTCAGAGGCGAGTATTTTATGGTGCGCTGCGATCCTTATGTCGGGTGTTTGGAGATCGAATCGGTATTTGTCAAACGTCCGGTCGCCGAATAAAAAAATCAAACGTACCGGAGCACCCGCGGCTGAGCTGGCAAGCTTGCTCTCGTAGTGGAGTAAACAAAGGAACTTGCCGTCAATAAGACCGTCCTTAGGGAAGCCCAGAAGTTGATGAATGACAAAGAAGTTCCATCTCAACAGCGGCTTTCCGGGAGTGAGCGAATTCCGCGTAGCGAAGCCTTCGAGCTTGTCGTCTGCTAAACCCAACTCAACGAAACCGCCACCGACTCCGCGGTCACTCTAGGTAACTCTCGCCTCATTGAACTGCACTACAGCGGAGTCACTCTCGACCTCAAAATATTTATTTATAAGAGCTGCGAGGGCTGTCAGTTTTAATGTTTGTACGCAAGCTATTTGACGGGCTTATCGAAAAGCATCCAAAAAGTTTCAGTGCCGACAACAGCTTAGAAACAGGGGAAAACGTCCCCTTTTCTCGTTCTTCCCATAGAGCCCCATGCATTGGCTGGTGTCAATCAATGGCCGCCGGTGGCGACACTCGGCCCCAGCTGCCGAGGCCGCGATCCGCGATCCAGCCTACTACAATAGAGATCAGTGGTCCTGCCCTATTTAAACGTCCTTGGTCCCTGCCAAGCACGCGGGCTCGTGCAGTGCGAGCCCGCGTGCTTGCACATCTACAGATGCCTTGACAGATGCTGACAGCTGCTTTATTCGAACGTGGCACGTGCAAAATCGAACGTTACAGCGCCACACGGATGATGCAGCCAGCATAACCTGGTCGCGTCTTGCGTAAATCTTCCGGACGCGCTCGCGCCCCCTGCCCCAGAGCAACGGGTCTTATTCGTTTCGCTTCATCTGCGAGCGAAGTCAAAGCTAGAAGCGCGAGACCAGCGCTGTTTGCGTTTCTCCCCGGCTCGCGCGCTCGAGCAAAGCCTGAACGCACGGAGCTTTCGTGCTCGCGCTTCCAGCTTTGCCTTCGCTCGCACATAAGGTGAAACGAAGTATAGGATGATGCACACTTATACTTTACTATACTCTGTTTCACCTTATGATGTACCGCAGGGAGGGCTACAAGCGCGAGCTCCTTGCTCTAGGGCACATCTCGGCGGCACAAGCTCTCGCACGTCAAGAGCAGCTCCCAACGCTATGAGCTCGCGCTTCTAGCCTTTTCTGCGGTACAACATCAGGTGAAACGGAGTATAGGGGGAATACATTCCACTCCGCTCATTTACATTAGACAGAACGCCTACAGCGCCGAATCCAGCCCTGACGGAGGGGAGGCACTCACTTGATCGAATTACATTTTAGCGAACGCCCACGTTTCACCGAATGACACTTTAGCGAATAGTCGGACGCCGCGAAGCGGCATTTTCGGGTGGGCCAAATGGGTTCACATTTTTTTAATGAGCCGCCGCAGACGGTCGATTCGCTCAAATGACGCTGTCCGCGTCAGTTCACGCGCATGTGCGGATGTTCGCGGCGACCGCGGCGGTGCCGTCTCCGATTCACCTAAAGCCCCTCCATGTTTCAAAAGAAGCGCAAGGTGCGTCGATGCACGAGGCACGTGCAACGTGTAACCCTTGGGAAGATCATGGCGGCACAGCGGAGCAAAGTATTTAAAGGGACACTGACAGGGTATTTATGCTCGCCGAGGTTTTTAGTTGTACGTGACATATGAGAGCTCAACTACCTAGACCAGAATTTGCGGCTCGAAATTCGGTTTCTTTCCGCCCCAAAACCGCCGATCAAGAACTGGCCGGTTCGAGTCTCGCTCACTCTCTTTTCCGTGGTCACGGGCCGTTTTCTAAGGTATCGATGCGACCACCAAATTTAATCAAAGTCGTGGGTCATTGAAGGCACACAGTCAATATTAAAAATAGAAAAAAATATGAAACCCATTTTTTGTGGCTTCAAAAAAGCTGCAAATACGTTGATTGAAAAAAAAGGTAGCACAGACAACCGGAAGCTTTCTGTGCGTTCACTGCATAACTCTCGACATGGCGTCGTTTCGCGTATCGTGGGACTAGCACTAGCGGATGGCAGCGGACGACGGGCGTTGGACCTCTACTTCAGAACAGCCGTTCACGGTACTGGCGAATTCTGTCTTTCTTCGAAAGAGAAATTTCGGACCGATCAAAAGAACTGATATTCATCCTGTACGACACGCCCGACCAGCAAGCCGATTGCACGAAGACATTAGCGCACCCAGAATTTTTGCCTGGGGGGGGGGGGGGGTTGTGAAATTTTGACAACCGATGGAGGAGAGAGGGCTGGCCGGGGGGGGGGGGGGGGGGGTAATTTAACCCTTTTTTATGTCCGTTTTTTTTTTTTTTTTCGTTTGCACGCGTCATTGCGAGATTTTATTTGCACTGCGCGAATTAATTTTAATCCCATCGACACGATTGCATTCTTTGGTATGTGCATTTATTTATCCAAAACGGTTGTTTTATATTCATAGAGAGGGAAGAGCAGTAACCTTTTTGAATTTTTTCTACATCGCACCCGCGTATAATCAGGCTGGTCTTTAAATGGTAAAAAGTTGGGGAGAAGTAATTTTTGAGAAAATGGCTTTTCTGATACTTGGACATAGCCACCCAGCTCTATACAAAATATTATTGCTCAATCTAATTTTCAAATATGAAAACAAAAAATGAAGTCTTAATTTTCTATGAACATTTGAAGGTAAACGTCCGGCAGCCCTCTGTCTGGTTTGGAATAGACATATGAAACGAAAAATAGGGACTATGACCAAAAATTAAATTTTTGGTTAGTGTCCCTATTTTTCGCTTCATGTCTATGAAGATTCAGTACAAATGCACATATTTGAAGTGCTTTTTTCTCGCTTCACACTTCTTTCACAAGTCAGCGTTACCGTGACTGAGAATGTCTCGTCTGCAAAACTTTGTTGCTCAACATTACACCAGTGGAGCGAGGTTACCTGCCATGCAAATAAGGCCCGACCTGTGTGCAAGCCATCCGAACAACAGCAGTAACGCATAGGAACCAGTAACGGGACAACGGGAGGAAAAAAACGTGGCCGAACCCGTGGCATCCTGTCCTAAATCCATTATTATTTTCGAGTTACGAAAATTATGAAAACAACATTCATGACTACAACCACTTCCACTCGAAATGTTCTCATTAGTGTGTGTGTGTAAATATTGCTTTTATTATAAATTAAAAGAAATAAATAAATAGAAGGAGGGATGCAAGACGCATTGTTAGTCACCCATGGAGGGGTCTGGTTCGTCGTCTTGCGGGGATCGGGAGAAAAAGGGGATAGGAAGTAGGAGGTGATAATGGGGATGGGCGTATTTACAGAAATGAAGGGTATAGCCGCTGATACAATGGAAGGACAGGTCGCATCCCACCGCCGCCCCAAACGCAGCCGGAGCACGCGCTCCCTGGCTGGGCGCCGACTTCAGGATGCCGAAGCCCCACAGGGGCACGAGCGCCCCCGCCGCGATCAGGGCGACGGAACGAAGCACCCGCCGCTTCGACCCATCGGAGACCATAATTTGAAGGCATGTCGTATGCTGTTTCAAAGTCTGGATGACAAGTTTGTCGTTTCTAAAAAGTCCATGAGGGCTTTCAGTATCTTTGTTCTTCTCGTCCGGGATCCTGGTGGGAAGAGGAGGGCGTTGGAATCCCCCGGCGAAACATGGAGAGCATTCAGTTTTTTCGTTAATGTATAGTTCGCTCTGTCTCTAGCGACTGATACTCCCAAATAATGTGTCTTCTGTCTTCGATGATGTTGCATGTGTTGCAGTTGGGAGACTTAATGCGCCTGATGAGATGAAGTCTCTTGTTGGTTGAAGCGCAGTCGGCTCGCAGCCTGTGTAGGAGTGATTGTTGAGACCTGGAGAACTTTTTTCGCGGAATCAATAGTGGGATGGGTGTTGAATTGGTTTCAAAATACGGGTGCATGCTTTCTATTGCCGTTGTTATAAGAGATTTTGCGGCGTTGTACGGGTGAACAAAGATAGTAGGACTTTGGTCTGAGTGGGCCTCTGCTGCCAGCGAGTCTGCGCTTTCATTTCCGGGTATACCTACATGCGATGGGATCCGTTGAAACCAGATGGTTGTTCCCTGGTTTGCAGCGCGCCTGGTCAAGTTTGCGATAGATCTGGCTAGTGGGCATGCTTTTTCCAGGTAAGTTAGTTGTTGTAAGGCGCCTCGAGAGTCCGAAAAGATGGCGACGTTGGATAGGTTGGTGTGTCGTAGAGTTTGGGTAATTGCAAACCAAATGGCGGTAAGCTCTGCAGTGGTGGAATCAACGCAGATATCAATTCGTCCTTTACCGTGGTGTCCATCTTCAGGCGAGACATAGGCTGCAGTGCACGAGCTGTCTTTTATGCTGCCATCGGTATAGATATGCGTCATGCCGGAGTAGGTATTTTCTATTGTCTCAACGGCGATGCTCCGCGCTACCACCTCAGAAACATGCTTGCGTCTGGGGAGGTCGGCTATCTCTCCTGAGACGTGGAGTTGACAGTCGTCCCGATAAGGGGGAGGTATCGAGCATACATCCGTTGGGTAGCCGATAGTCTCGCGGAATGTTTAGCCTTTCCAACCTGAGAGTGGTGTCTTGTTACTTGACACGAAACATAATTGAACGTCAATCCAAAAAAATACCATTAATTTTCATTTTCTCTTCGTGTAACGTGATTATTGCGGCTCGTAGTTTTGTTTAGTGTGCCAATTTTAAGAAACGTAATAGAGTGGCTCTCAGCACTAGTTTGAGTAAATACATGTAAATCTAAGAAATAATAGGTTCTGGCAATCCAGTTAAGTAAAATATGCAAATCATATTCGCTTAAATAGTCTCCAAATAGTCTCAAGGAAGAGTCATAAAACGATTACGGCTTTGCTTTTGTTAGTCAACTCGCGAAGGAATAATAAAATACCCAAAATAAAAAAAAAGAGGATGCTCGTTGCGATTAAACATATTGCGACTTCTCTTTAACTCGTGCGCTCACGTTTTCTTAAAAATTAGAAACGTAAAAACTCTGACATAACTTGAACAAGAAAGAAAAACCAAGCAAGAAAGACATCCAAAAAGAGGGGTCATTTCTAAAATTCGCTAAAAGCTAAAATAAATCAATCCCAAACGTAACGTTGCTGGTTTTAACTTTCAGGTCATTTTATTAGTTAGATGCAGCATACAATTGTGGACGTTATGTATATAAACAACAGAGTGACAAAGATTCGCGAAAAAATAAAAATCTAGTCACACTTACTGACAGTGACTTTCCAACGTAGATGCCCAAGTCATTTGGGTAAGTCGCTGCAGAAACTGGAAGATGCTGGGCAGAGACGGATCGGTCAGAGGGTAAGGATGAGGGCGTCTGATGATCCACTTTTCAACGCTGGGAGTCATATATTCCGATGGTGATGCATCCGTTGGCTCCAAATCGAGATTTTTTTTAAGGGAAGTAGTAGGTAAGCACTGAATTTGGCTGGCGCTTCAATGAGGCGGCCTTGGTGATATAGGTCATCGCGGACTTTTGAATTCACACACCGATCGGTCTTAGCAATTAGTTAGACTTGCACTGTGGAATGGGTGCACAATGAGCAGTACCAGTAGAGTAGATGCTCTAAGAAAGATAAAAATCGGCAGTTTGTTGTGTAGCTCGAAGCCCGGATGTCACTCCTGATGTGAGGGGGTGGCGCGCCGAATTCAATCGCTTCTGTGAAGTGCATGAAATGACGGCCTGGCGGAAAGGAACAAATAAATAGAAATATAAAGAACGAGACAGAAAAGAGAAAGAGTAAGAAAATGCACAGCAAGAGAAAGAGAGATAGAGAAACATAAAGAGAACACGGAAGAAAAACTTTACGCCTCCTCCCTCTCTGGGGACGGACAACAAATCATTTTAAAACACCCAACAGAGCCACAGCCTACAGGGTGACCCCCGTCCAAAGTGACAGGGAAGCGGAGCTGTATCGTCGGAAGGATCGCCCCAGGCGGCGGGAGAGTGTCACGAGTCATGACAATGTCGCTCTCAGGGGCGCTTCGAGCGGGCGTCTGCCTAATTGGGAAGCACGGGATGCATGGGAGGCTGCCGGGTGTGGTCTCGAGTCGTAAACCGTACCAAAGATATCGGCTTTGGGTTCATTGTGTGAGCGGGCCGGGTTTGTGGGAGCGCCCATCTCCACGGCACTTTCTTGAGATGTCCGTCGAGGAGAGCGTGGGGTCTTTTGTGTTTTATTTTGGTTGTCCGTTTAAGAGAGTGTGTTGCTCTGCTCGTATGCTTTTATGACCGACCATCTGCCAGAAAGAAAATAGCGTGGGAATCTGGGATCCTGTTTGGTTTTGGAGGACGGAAAGTGCCGGGCGGCGACGTCTGGTCGCGCCCAACACTGTCAATGTACTACGAGGGGCGTTCATAAAGTTAGTATTATCGGCACAAAAAATTAAAGAAAACGGAACAAAACAGGCATCAACATGAACGCGCGTCCCTCTAGTTTCCGCACAGTATAAACATCGCATGCTATAGTAGCTCGGAACGCCGCTGGGGAGTAGAAACAAAAATGGCACCGCCCGTCGGTGCCAAGCACATGCAGTGATCCGTTTTTTTTCATTTGAAGGAAAGCAATGCCAAGGATATTCATTCCAATCTGGGAGCGTTGTTCGGGGGCAACGCCCCAGTTTACGACACTTTGGGTTAAAGGGCAGAGACGCTTCTAGTGTGGCCAAATAAGAGGAAAGCATTTCAAGGACGGTGACCAAGTGAATTCAGGGGCGGATTTAGAGGGGGGGGGGGGGGGGTCCGGATGTCCTGACCCCCCTCTTGAGTTCTGCATGTGTAAAATTTAGGGCGTGAAACGAGGGAGAGGGGGAGGGGATTCCTAAACAAATGGTACGCTGACCAACACCTGACCCCCCCCCCCCCCCTCTCAGGAAATTCCTGCATCCGCCCCTGCAAGTGATTGCTGAAGTGGAGCGATTCCTGAACGCTCAAGACGAGGAGTTCTATGACAATGGCCTCCGGCATGTGGTGCATCGCTGAGAAAAGTGGGTACCTTTCTGTGGTGAACATGTAGAGAAAGTCTCAACTCCTACACGAGTTTGATTGCTGAATCTCTATTCCTTCGTGACAATAATACGAACTTTATGAACGCCCCTCGTATGTTAAATAAATCTATCTAAGTTAAAGTTTAATACCACCCTACTGAACTTCACTTCGCAACGTGTTTGTCATCAGGCCCATTGTTGCAAGTGGCCAAACACTGTCTACATCAACGACCTTCATAACTGTGACACTCCCGTATCCTCGGTAGTACAACCGGCCAGAGCCTACTCGGCGCCACGCCAAGTCCGTTTACGACAACTACTTCGCACCTTCGTAGTTTCGCTAGTGCTCCGGTCCGCCGTCTCGACGGCACCCAGCCGCGGCTCCTCGGCAGTCACAATAGGTTGGGAGAGGAGGCGCCGGGGACCAGCCTATCTCCGAAATCCAAATCCTTCAAACCCCTCACAAAGCAGGCCCGCCGTAGAAAAGACATGACCCCCACGAAGACAAGCCACAAGCGCGAAGCGCGCTGAACTGAACTTATCACCTTCAAGAACATTTCCTGCAAAAATACGCAGTAAATGTATAACTCGATCCTAGATGGTTCGAAATGTGATGACGCACGCAGTCGATGCAATCAATTCATATAGAATCCTTCTGAAAAACCTTTTTGGAAACAAATATGAAAGTTTGTGAGCAACGCATATCTCAGCTTTTTTTATACAACATCTACCCGCGCTACACAAAAATGAGAAAGCGTTATAATAACCTAAACTGTGGAGGCTTTTTCTCTAACAGTTGGGGACAAAATGCGATTCAAAAACGACACAGCGGTTAACTGCTGGAGCCCAACGTCCCGCTTCGTCTTTTGGGGGAGTTTATTTCTTCAAATAAGAAACATGTCTGAACATAGAATTAATAATGATTTTATATCTCCTACAGTAGATAGAGAAATTCAAGGAAATTAAAATATACGAATGTACACACCGCGACACCGGCGGTATTTCATTTTGCTCAAACAGCGTGTCGAGGGACGCAAAACTTTAACACCTAGGTTGGGGCCTGAGATGAGCCCGTTTTACCGCGTAAGTAATTGCGAAAATAGTGTAATTTGTTAATGTACTTACGATAAAAAAATCCGGAACTGACTCCTTCGTACTAACTCTGTCACGCCGTTTGCATCATCGTCAATGCAACGGGGGCGAAGGGGTTCCGATTGACCGCTATAAGAACTCTGGGGGGGGGGGGGGGTTAGAACTCTCAACCTTTCCCCCCCCACCACCCACCCGTGGGTGCGCCACTGCGGGAGACTGTACAGACCGCGACACTGTTAGCGTGAATACGATCATCGGCGGTTTTTGCATTTTGCTCGGACAGTGTATCGAGGGGCGCAAGGTTGTGACACCTAGATTGGCGAGATGAGCACTTTTCACGTACCACATAGCTAATTTTGGTAATAGTGTGTCATCTGTCAATGTAAGATTGTATATTACGGAAATGACTCACTCGTGCCGTGCACATCACCAGTGCAGCGACGAGGGGGGAAGGAGGATGGGAGGGGGCGATGAATTTATTTACCCTTAGAGGTCCTCGTTGCGGACATTATATAAAAAAAGATCGTCAAAATATGCACACACACAAAAAAAATTTCTTATGGAGCTCTGGGGGGGGGGGGGGGGGGGGGGGGTTATGACCCCCCCCCCTCCGTGGGTGCGCCACTGCACGAAGACGTCGCTGAGCCGTCGTCCCTTCTCCTGGCTGAAGACATCGCTCGCTCAAACGTCAAGCACGAAGTGTGTACTTCGACTTGAATACGCACGCGTACGGTTACTTTACGAGGTGCGAATGTGCCCTATGCGTGGTGCTGCCCGACTTCAAGCCGGGAGTGCATGCAGAGAAATCGGCAGCAAACTTCCGACATACAGTCTACCCGCTGCATAACTACGCATGATAGAGCACAGTGATAGAGTTCCTTCAGTAGCTCTTTATCAAGACAAAAAAAAAAAAAAAAAAATCCTTCAGTAGCTCAGTGGAAAGACGTCCGCTTCACACGGCAGAGGGCACGGGTTCGATTCCTGGTGTGGGTGTACCTTTTATTTATTTTTCTTTTTCTTGTCAAGCATTCTGTGATGATTACATTTCTTTTTTTACCATTATCACAGAAAAAAAAATGTGTTGTGGACGATACGTCGCTGACCTAAATGGTATGGATTCCATTTTTGACACCTGCGAAATCAATGTAATATCACTTTCCACAAAATGCAAGGAGCATATGAATCGGATAGCGTCCGCTTTCCGAGCTTCGCGTGATGGTTCTACAGGAATTGCAGCCAGCCATTGATCCCGACCCGTTGATCTTTCGGAAACTTGTGCACTCTGCCACACAATGCCACTTTCAGATGCAGGACATGTGAGGCAACTCTTCACGCAACACCTTGGGAGTATTCTTTTCGGAGCTGATCACGAGAATTCACCACGGCACTCGGGCACTCACTACTAATTGCCAACACTTAAATGTACAAAACATTTCATCTTGAAGTACAGAACAGCGAGCGGAACAAACATAACTGCAAAGGAATCCCACGGCGAACGTACGCATTTCGTCTGCTACGTGCGGAGAGAGGAGAAAAAAAAAAAAAACGCCACGTGACTTCCGCAACTCACACTATCCTCTCCACTTCTCCATTTCGGTTTCGGTTTCGCGCAGTTGCGTTTTTTGGTTTTATTAAAAAAAAATACGTGACTCTGTAGCAAAATATTAATTGGGTAGTATTCCCACACCATAATGAATCTCCTGACAAAAAAAGGAAAAAAAAAATTTTGGGGGGTGTCAGTGTCCCTTTAAGCGCAGCACTGAGCTAGATTTTAGACGCCATGTTCTTCCTAGAAGTGGCGCGCGGCACGTATCTGGAGCATTTCCACAACAATGAATTTGGTATGTAGAACAACCATCATCTTCATCATCATTTATCGCCCGATAGCCGAGACCTCGGGCCCCGACGATAGATGGCTCTCGCCAAGCCCAGAAAACCCATTATAATAACTCTATGAGAAAACCTGTCCGCGCCGAGGCTATTGTATTTGAGAGGAGTGAAATGTATAAGGTATTTGATGCACACATCCGACTCTTCCGGACAGCAAAGATGCTTGATCGAAAAAAATCACACTTGTTCTTATGCAAATGAAGATTGATTGAAAGATTAATTAATATTCGCCTAAATATTGATTGATTGAACATGTTTTATTAATAAAAACAAACAAGTAAAGCGCGTACGACTCTCTCTAATCAATTGTTCACTGACATCGGAGAGAGAAGGGGTGGGGGAATGGGGTGTGGATAGGTAGGGGGGTACCAGAAATGTCTCTAATCAGATGGAGTCCAGGATGTTTGCTTTCGCGACAAAGTCAAGAAGGGAGTCCAATATGGCTTTGCGATGCTGCGGTGCGCCCCTCGGGTGTATCCAGTCCCGAAGGCATCCCGGGCGCAGCTTAGGTTGCAGTTTTCGAATTGCTTCTTCCCGCGTCCGGCTGAGTTCCACACGGTCCCATAAGAGATGGGCACTTGTGGCTTGCTGTCCAGCTGCGCATCGTCTTTAGCAACGCAGGTTTTCATAACACAGACCAACTTGGTACTGCATAAAATATCTATTACGTAAAATTATCGTATTTCTGCGTGCACGCGAGCTTGTGAACAAACAGTTTATGTGAGAGTTTTGAACAAACTCCAATAAATTCACACAGACCAACTATAAACAAAACAAAAAAAAGTAAATTTTGAGAGTGTGTTTACGGAGGGCTTCAGAATAGGAAGGATCTGTTCGCATGGAACCGAGCCTAGGGTTCGGTTCCATGCGAAAATACGTGAAACCGAACCTAGTTCCACGTCAATTTCAGACAAGTCAAATTCAAAATTCGAGAGCGACCTTTTTTTTTGTTATGCAATTAAGCATTTATTTGTGACAGGATCAAAGCAAGACGTGAAGCACAAACCAGTGGTACCATCAAATACGGCACCATCCTTTCAATTTTATTACTCGCCCACGCCGTCAAACACAACAAAGACCGACCACCAGTTCGCGCTTTCCCCTTTTCCCTCGCTTCCTCCTCTCCCCCCTTCTACCCTGTTCACCGTTGCCTGTTTCCTCCTCCCCAATGGTGAGGATGATCTTCTGCCTTGCAGCAAATACTTTCTTGCAGAATCTCGAGTAATCATATTTTTTTTTTTTTTTTTTATTATCCGAAACGATTGAAAACGATGCCGGGACATGGGAACGCGACAGAACAGCACACGACAAAACAGCACGCGACAAAACAGCACGGTCAAAACAGCACGCGTCAAAACAGCACAGCGTCAAAACAGCACGGCGACAAAACAGCACGCGTCAAAATAGCACGCGACAAAACAGCACAGCGTCAAAACGGCACAGCGACAGAAGAGCTCGTGCCAAAACAGCACGGCGTCAAAACAGCACAGCGACTAAACAGCACGCATGTAGAAACTTCGAGCGCGCTCTTCATCTCAGTTAAATTCACAGATTATTGCCGACGAAGGCCTCGATCGAGTGGAAACCGGTGAAGCAGAAACATGCCACAGCTTCAATGCTGTTGCCGTACAGCATGGGCTGAGCACACCGTTGCCGCACAAGCTTTCTTTTTTTTTTTTCTTTTAACATCTAACGACAGGAACAGGACTTGCCATGCGATTGATTAATTTATTGTAGATTATATCACAAGCAAACTTTCGCGTCAAAATGAGCAGAACTGCTCGAGAAATAGCACCAGTGGGGGCTTCGGTACTGCCTAGGGAGCCTTGACGTGCGCATCGAGTGTACTCCCCACTCCGAACTTGCTCCCAAGAGAACGGATTCGACAAATTGGCTGTCGACGAGTTGGCTTTGGACTAGTTGGCATAGACCCTCCCTTCCTTTACAGTGCCTACTTTGAGACATGCATTTTTTTTAAATCCACACGCTATATTTAGGTTTCAGCGTTTTCGGCTTAAACCGAATAAAACCGGTAAATGTACGCCGGATTCATTTTTCCAACTTCAGTTTTAACTGAAAAGGTCAGTATTTTTGAGGGCGTTTGGAGGGGTGGGTTGAGGGGTGTGGGGAGAATGTGACTTTTTACTGACCGTATGACCACTTCCTTTCGCAAGTTTCAGCTTGTCTCAGAGATCGGCTCAACTTTCAACAAAAGCTCCGGGGGCGCAGGGGTCTTCAGGACGAAATATAGGTTTTTCACCTGATATAGGGGTTTCTGTGCCGAATTCTTGGTTCAAAGAGAAGAGCTTAATCGTGAACGGAACAATGCAAATCAAGGGCGTCCGTAAATTCTGCACATTTTTTAACACAGCTTCCGCCTACTAGAGGAGGGCATAAATACGATTCTTTTATGTTCGTTTCTGTGGTCGGCGCGAATTAACCACCTCTCGCAGTAGTGAAAATGGGTAAAAAACGCACTGAGTATAATGCTTGCGAATTTCTGGATTTTCATTTTTGCCTCTCCGACCGAAGTGGGAGTGAAGCTCATGTTCGTCTTGTGTACGAATACGAGCAATACGACGATAATGTCAGATCACGATAGTGCCTCAGTGCGCTTTTCAGAACTGGTCGTGTCGGCTGCCACGGACAGTAACAAATAAGAAAACCAGTACCTGGTTTATTCACTATACATTTTAAACAAACGATTTTTAAATGTTGCGTTTTCGTCAGTATACTGGTTTTTGTCAATAAACCGAAAAGAGTCGAGACATTTATGAGTCGATAAATATTCACCCTAATAAACCGAAAAATTCCGTTTCGAATAAATAACCGAAAAAAGTAGGCCGAATTTCAAAGTAATAAAAACCGAAAACGCCAAACCCTAGCTATATTGTCAATGTCCTGTTTTGACGCTGTGCTCTTTTGTCGCGTTGCTGTTTTGAAGCCGTTCTCTTCTGTCGTTGTGCCCTTTTGACGCCGTGCTGTTTTGACGCCGTGCTGTATTGGCACGAGCTCTTCTGTCGCTGTGCCGTTTTGACGCTGTGCTGTTTTGTCGCGTGCTATTTTGACGTGTTTGTCGCCGTGCTGTTTTGACGCTGTGCTGTTTTGACGCGTGCTGTTTTGACCGTGCTGTTTTGTCGCGTGCTGTTTTGTCGTGTGCTGTTCTGTCATGGTGCCCGGGACATTACCCTCAAAATACGAAACTTGAAAATTCAGTATTTGTGAATTGAAAAAAACAATTTCCAAATGCCGAATTTGAAGTTCCCGCGCGATCCGCGCCAGTGCAGTGAGTCAAATTTTTCGGTTTCCTACGACTCAACTTTCTTTTGGACCTCCGCTTCACGCGAAGCAAAGCCGCCGTTGCCACGGCGATCCCAAGTGAGGAGGAGGTGAGCCTGCGGGATAGAGAAGGGCGCCGGTGCGGGAAAAAACCGGTTTCTTCCCCGACTCGCCGACAAGCGCCGCCAAGTTTTCCGAGGGAGGGTACAAATCTATACTCTGTTTCACCTAATGATGTACCGCAGGAAAGGCTACAAGCGCGAGCTCCTTGCTCTGGGGCACAACTCGGCGGCACAAGCTCTCGTGCACCGAACTCTGGTTTTTGGTATTTCAAAAAGAGGGGCCGTAGTGCGTTCAGAATTGCGTTAAAAAACATCTTTTACGATTGCCGTTATTAAATGTTATAGAAATGTCACCTACAAAGCTTCTAACTTTCCTCATTTTTGACGTCACCGATCGCGCGGGAAAATGTTTTTTCGTGATGCGTTTTTTTTTTTTTGCGTGTCTATCCATTATGGTGTCACACCCAATCAATATTTTGTTACAGCGTCAAGTATATTTTTAATAAAGTAAAAAAAAAAAACGCAAAGTAAAAAAAAAAGAAAAAGATTAGCCCTTCAAAACCAATTGTACTGACCCACTCCCCTCTATAACGCTCCTGAGGCATTGAGGGTATGTATAAATAAATAAAAACTAGTCATGTAGCGGTGAATATTTTTTTTTTTTCAACATACTTAGTTTTTTTTACAAGCTTTTTCTTTCTTTCTATTTTTAGCATTTAGTGGGTGCATTCAATGACCCCTGACTTGCCTATTGTTTGACGACCTGTGGCTTTGCTGCATTTCCATAGGAGTTAAGCCTTTTTCTTTTTTTACTTTTTCCTCGGAAAAGTTCGCACTTCGCAAAATTTAAAGAAAAAGTGCACCACCTGTCAGCAACGCTGCACAAAATAAGAAATAGATTTTTGCCGTCGATTTAAAGATCCTGGCCATTATCTGATAGCCTTTTGACGTCCCTGTCTACAGCCGTACCCACGTGCTCGCCGCGGTAGGTCAACATCATCATGACAATATCTCCACTCGACGCCGAAAAAAAAAAACAATTCGGCAGAGACACTCAAGACTAGGAATGCGAAAGCATTCCTACACGCAGTACTATCCTACAAGCAGCACGCCAAGTTTCTTTTTCACACGGTACTCTGGCGGTGACAGCACGCTCCACCATGCGGTGACATCACGCTCCCCCACTTGCAGGAGGCATATGGATCTGCCTCCAGCAAGACGAGAGTTGCATAGCGAATCCAGGAACGGAAGAAACTCAAGAGCTGCACTGAGAATCCGCTGTCTTTCCCTTTGTGCAATGCCACCACAATAATCATTAGCTAATTTGCGTCGTACCGCTCTTGTGTATACCCCAGCAATGCAAGTCTCGCCATTGTTTCACATCTGCAGAAGACTGCGAAGACCACTGAAGTGACCATACTCTGAAGTGCAGCGCAACATGTGATTTGGCACGCGTCTCCAGCTCGGCGCTCGCCCTCCAGCGGCGGAAACGGGAAGCGCTCTAGTGAGGGTCCCCCGGTTCTCCTGCTCAGCGGGCACGGCGGAACTGCGCGCGATCATGGCTCGCGAAATGTCGTTTCCGAATGCAAACAGCACTCTTCACTGTCCCAACGTAGTGCTGCAGCCGGTATGGGATTGTACCTTACTGGAGAGTTTTAGTATTGCGCATAGAAGCAAGCGCAAGCGGTGTGCGTTTGCGTCCGAGTTCCGCGCCCCACGTTGTGCGTGCGCCTTATCGCCATGCGGTATCCAAGACCGAAATTTTCGGCTCCACGCACGTGCAGTGTGGAATACTCAAAGCTAGCGCAAACACACAGCGCTTGCGTTCGCTCGTATACGCAATACTAAAACTCACTACTGTTTCAGCGGCTTCCAACACCTACGAAACGCGCTGCAGTGAGCAGACGTGCAAGCAGGTAGGCGTTCCTTCGAACTGGAATGGCTCAGATTGGCAAAACGACGGAGAGTAAAAATGAAAGCAACTAAATGTTATAAAAAAGCTAAAAATTAAAAAAAAACGTGTTTCTTTTTATACTTTTGGAAATTTGGTTTGGAAGGATATTGGCGGCGATTTCGGACGTTTTGCCGATTGTCGAAAGTCGAGACTTTGATAGCAAAATATACTTTACTCACAATTAATGTAATTTTACATAGATTTCTCACATTAGCTAGAATGTTTTCATCGATTTTAGACTCTTTTATATTACTTGGTAATTAAAAATGCTGCAATTGGCACCAGTGATGATAATGAGCATAGGCGTAGACTACGGGGGGGCATCGGGGCTCGTGCCCCCTCTGGTGAGATCTGGGGGGGGGGGGGGGGGGGGGGGGGGCAGAGCCCTTCCGGGCCATGATCCTTACCGAGACGCTGTTTACGGGGATTACTGCTTCAGAAGCACAGGGGCCTGGGTGCTAACCCCCCCCCCCCCCCCCCCCCCAACTTGGCAGCTGGCACAAGCATTTTTTTTTTTTCAGTTGTGTGCTCGCCGGCGCATGCGCCGTGGTACCGGCGAGGAACACACGGCTATGCTTGCACGGTGATTGACATTGACACATGGCGACGGACACATGGCGATATACATACGCTGTAAAATGTACCCCCTAAAATACACTACTGATAATTGCCGTTGTAAAAATATTGCGCGGAAAAGCACCCCCCCCCCCCCTCCCCCTCCCCGCGAAAATTGAAAGTCTACGTCGCTAATAATGACCAAACTTTTGATTGTTATTTATATTTGTTCGCGTGTTTGAAATTAGATCATAAGCAACAAAATATATTAGAGCTTCAAAATTACGCATTAAAATGTCTGAATTTTAATATAATTATTATTATGAATACAAATCGCGGCAATGTATGCCCCCAATTAACGCTAAGATCACGAAAACACGCCATTTAAACATAATAGTCTTTCCAGAAAGGTATAATTCTGTTTTCTTTTTAGCATATGAAAAACTCTGACATCGTTATCAAGATAGACAAACTGTCAAACACTGGATGTAATATAAAGTTTTAAGCGTCACGCGTTGCTATATAAAAAAAAAAAACACACACACACACTTCAGCTGTCTGACTCAGATTGAGTCTTTGGGTTGTTGCAGTGAGAACAGCGTTTATTAATTTATGAGTTTGTGGACATATCGTAAAAATTGGAATTATTCTATTATCTTGTGCTGGGAATAATGTAAAACCAATTAATCATCTAAATACCCAAACACCCATTAAAAGGCCCGCAGTTCATTATTTCCCATGAAAATTATCTGAGCGAGAAAAGGCAGTGAGAACGCAAAAATATCAGCACTGACTTTTTCAACAATTACAAATATCAGCCTGGATCAAACATGTATGTCACAAAATAAAGTTTCCGCGAACAACGTTTCTAACTAAATAATTACGATGTGAGGCACATGTTGAGTTATGAAAAAATCCGAAATTATGACCTATAACGAGAAAGTAAAGCGCGAAAAATCCATCCGATCCGACGTCCGATCCGGCAGTACGACTGCCTGATCCGAAAAATTTGGTCGGATCCGACGTCGGATCGGCGATCCGACGTGCGTCCAACGCGCCAGATATTTTCGGACGGCGGACGGATTGTCGGATGCGTCTAGCCAATCACAGCACAGCTAGCGCGAACGTCATGATGACGCACTGAAGCGCTCATGCATGGTGGCGAAGTTAGCGCACAGTGATTATGGTGATGCCGGAACTGGGCGGAGCCGAACGGATCGTCGTGTCGCATGCAAGGTCGGAAGCGTGTGTCTCAAACTGTCGCGTGCGGCAATCCGGAGCGGCGTTCGGACTGTCGGATCGGACGTCGGATCGGACGATACTGACGCGCATGTGTCTCGCGCTTAAATCCAAAAAAGAGGTTAGTTTCGGTTTCGCCCTAGAATTATAACGCGCATCCTTGCGTAATTATTACGCTAAACACCGTTCTTGTTTTCAGGGTAAAGAGGTGACCTGCGCTCATAACACCCTAGCTTCCTCGTATTACCAGAAACAATTTGTGTCGCTCAGTAAAGCCAGCACACTAGACAGGCTCAACAGCGGCATGCATCTCCGACCCTCACTAAAACCGCCATTTTGGAAATTGAGTGGCGCCACCTATAGACCTTTTCTGTTTCCTGTCGTTCTCAGTCACGTGGGTTCCGTATCTGGTATGCGGGGCGAAAAAATAATAAAACGTTTGAACCTGGAATATGCGAGAAAATATAGGGGAGGCAAATCAAGAATGTGTGACAATCACACATTTTTCGTAAACACCTTCCAGCTGCGGGGAGAGATCAAAAAGATGTTTTACCGCATACCAGAATTAAGTGACGATATTCAAGATGGCTGCGCGCTTGTGGAAAAGGTGTATAGTTAGTTGGAGTCGCGATATTGTTGTACCGCAGACAAGGCTAGAAGCGCGAGCTCATAGCGTTGGGAGCTGCTTTTAACGCGCGAGAGCTTGTGCCCACTGATCTCTATTGTAGTGTGCTTGTGCCGCCGAGATGTGCCCTAGAGCAAGGAGCTCGCGCTTGTAGCCTTTCCTGCGGTATATCATAAGGTGAAACAGAGTATAGTCATTAAATTAGCAACACTTCAAAGCAACAGCACTTCAGCCATCTTGGTACCCAAAACCATGGTTGCCAGTCTATCACAAAATCGGCTTTTTCATTCGCCATATACACCTTTTCCACAAGGCCACAGCCATCTTGAATGTCGTCACTTCTGGTATGCGGTAAAACATCGTTTTGACCTCTCCTCGCCGCTGGAAGGTGTTTACGAAAAATCCGTGATCGTCACACATTCTTGTTTAGCTTTGCCTATATTTTCTCGCATATTCCAGGTTGCGATGTTTTATTATTCTTTCGCCCAGCATACCAGATACGGAACCCACGTGACTGAGAACGACAGGAAACAGAAAAGGTCTATACGTTATAACTAGGGGTGTCGCGAACCGGCCGAGGTTCGAGTTCGACCAGGTTCGACTTTTTCGAACTTTCAGTGGAAAATTCGACGAACCTTGTATTGAGGTTCGACTCGTGTGCGCATGCGCGACAGGCTGGCCAGTTGGCTTCGGATTGGATGGTAATGGCTAAGGGATGAATTAAGGGCAGCGCTGATTGGTTACTTCAGTTAATACAGTACATAACAGTTCACGTAAGAGCCGTAAGAGCAAGATGTCGAGCGTGGAACGGATCACAGACACCAGAGATAATACGCGGACATGGCTGCTCCTGATGGGCCCATATCACTGGCGACGCCCTAAAGGCCGACGTACAAAGAGCTCATTTAGTTCTACAATGTCAGCGATAAAATGTTGTGCTCGCTAATACTAGTTAGAAGTAAAATGCGAAAATGCGCCGATGTCGTGTTCGCGCTAACAGTGTCGCGATGTGTACACTCTGCACTTTTTCCCGCCTCCTCCTTTTCTAATCCTCTACTTTTTACCTTGCCCCAGCTTGGCACCCCTCGCAGCTAAGGAGAGGGGAGCGTCAAAAGGATTATCTTCCCTGCAGAAAACCGAGGTTGTATGTCGGCCTTTAATTTGCACGAAGCGGCAGCAAATCACCTGCAAGGCCTGTACATTGTCCAGTCAAGTTTTGTATTCTAAAAAAACAATTGAATATCATTGCTATTGCCTCGAGACGCATCGTACGTGCAATATCTGAATTTGATGTGCCCCTCTGTTTTCGTTGGCAGCATTGGAGCTCCGACGTCTCACAACGCAAAGCGAACATTTCTGTCTCGTCGTTTGCCTGCGAGTGGACGCCGCAGCTTGCTTCATTTTTGCGGTTGCGCTAGACTTGTTTCGTGGTTGGGTGAGATTTTTGTTGCGCGGTTGGGTGCCACAACCACCGGGCAGCACATGCGAGCCAATGCGTGACGTTCCACACTTTTCCGCGAGACGTGCAGTGACAAGCAAAATGAATCGTCGCCGTGTGCAGGGACTGGGTTCCCGTCAAGATCGAGATCCTACTTATGCAGCAATCATCTCACAGAAGAGAGCTACGAGCTGAGCTCCAAGCGGACAGAGGGCTCGTAAGCTGAGGTGTGATGCTGTGCCAACAATATCCAACCATTTTCTACCGGTCGGTGTCAGGGGCACAAAACGTGTATTGGCGCCTCTCTTTCCCTGAATACCTGCACACCGAGCAGCACTGTGTAATATTAGTGCAATAAAATACAATGCGGAGGGCAAGTTCGTCTGCTTCTTGCGCAGGGGGTAGCGGTGACGTCAGAACGCCGAGCCCTGATTGGCTGATCGCGACCCCCCTATCTGAGCGTCGTCTGCTCGCAACGTCGTCTGCGTCTGTCTTACCTTTCCTGCGACTTTCGGAAGTGCAGAGGCCAGATTCACAAAAGCATCTTACGCCAAAAGAGTGCGTAAGACAAAACGTGAGAACAAATTCGTATTCTCGAAGCGAAATTATCGTAAGTTTTGCTCAGGTTACGACGGAACCCTACGACGATCAACTCAGCATGGCCGACAGCGTCGCTCAGTTACTTGGTCGCGACGACCAACGGACGTTTATTTTTGTACGTGCTCTTCTCACGCGTCCCGACTACAAGCAGCAAGAAAAAAAGTAAAACGTACTTGAAATAAACCACGACGAACAAGAACGCTGGATCCACAAACACCCGGGAAATGCTCCAACGGCCACGATTCCACTGACCCCGTCCAAGCGAGCTCGGCAGATAGGCCTAGCAGCGGCGCAGCGGTGCTCCGACGGTCCTTGGCCAAGACCGTCTGCCCACGACCGGCTGGCGTGCTGAATGGAATATGCCCGCGCGACCCTTGTGAACCCTTCAATCTCTTCCTCTTGTCATCGCCTCGTTTTCCAAGGCAGCGGCGACTCTCGCCGGTGAAAAAGCGGTGAATCTCCGACAGACGCAGGAAAGGTAAAGCAGCCATCGCTTTGACTAGCAGACGTAAAGCAGACGACGTTAACTGCGCCAACCCGCTGACGCCGTTAAAGAGTGAGGAGTCTCGCCGCACACGAAAGAAGGGAAAAAGTATTTGGGAGGGAACTTGCGGACACTAAATACACGCTCACTCTCGGTTCTTAGCAAACAAACCTCGGCGCCTCGGGACACCTCGCCAGCGAGTCCTTTGGCTTCTCTCCTTGATGCGCGTCTGCGTTTTTAGATAAAAACAGCGTACCGCTCGAGTTAATTCGTCTGTCCTCTCTGAAAGGCGAAGTCGAGCTCGCTCGTAAAGACCTGCAATTCTGAAAGTCGCAGGGAAGGTAAGACAGACGCAGACGACGTTGCAAAGGAGCAGACGACGCTCAGACAGGGGGTCGCGATCAGCCAATCAGGGCTTGGCGTTCTGACGTCACCGCTACCTCCTTTCTTATGCGCAGAAGACGAAAATGAGCCCACTTGCGAGGCGTATAGAATACAATACTCCTCGGCCAAATCGGATCAATGGGTTTGATTATGCAGCGAAACCGAAACCAACAGCTATAGGCCACCTGGAAACGATGCCAAAAGTTGTATTTAGCTCGCGTGCAGCCAGATTCTGTTTGACCGCGTGTGAAAATGAGCTAGCGTGGCTACGGTTTACCAAGCTCGTCGAAGTCAAGTGACGACATGCATTTGAACGATTCGTTGTGTGCCTTCGACCCGCGGACATCGCCTCCAAGGGAACGACCCGCAGCCTCATCACCGAACCAGTGGTTCCGTTGATATGTGTACCCAGATGCCGCTTCGTATACCTAGGTGCTGCTTCAGAGGCAAAATCTGCATCCTTTGCTTTGCAAGCGCTCCTAGTTAGATCGGTGACCGTCGTAGTTGTGTTTGCGCGAAACCGCATACGTTTGCTCGAAGCTTATGGCTGTTTTCGAGTAATATCCTGCTAAAAGGTGCAATTTTTGTTGCACACGCTTGAAAACTGAAGTAAAAGGAATGCATTTCAGTAGGGTACAACTTACGAGACTATATATTTCAAAACAAAATACAAGCACCCATCGACCAACGCTTGTTATCCCGACCATCCGACAAATTTTTGCGTTTTGTGACGTCACACAGCAGTTACGGATGTCAGCCATTGACACTGGCGAAATTCGGGGTGCAGTTTCGTACATACGCCGATGACGGGTTTAATTAATAAGGGGAGATCCTATATCGAAATAAAAATGACGTTTGTCTATACTATGGCCCCCTTGACGTAACGAGCGCAAAAACTCAAGTACTTCCGGTTTCGACCGGACAATCCCTTTCTGTTCTGCACCAAAATTGTGGCGCCCACAATATAAGCGTGGAACGGAGCACAGACACCAGAGATAATACGCGGACATGGCTGTTCCTGATGGGCCCATATCACTGGCGACGCCCTAAAGGCCGACGTACACTTTGCACTTTTTCCCGCCTCCTCACTTTTCTAATCCTCTACTTTTTACCTTGCCCCAGCTTGGCTCCCCTCGCAGCTAAGGAGAGGGGATCGTCAAGAGGATTATCTTCCCTGCAGAAAACCGAGGTTGTACGCCGGCCTTTAATATGCACGAAGCGGCAGCAAATCACCTGCAAGGCCTGTACCTTGTTCCTTTTCAGCTTACCTTGAAGTAAAACACTGGAGCCGCGCATTGCATAAAACAAAGTAAAGTTGACAAGCACTTGAGCAACTTCAACTCATTGCGGCAAAACAAGCAGGCCTAACCTTTAGACTGCTTTCTTTCTCCACCCTTCTGTCTCTCTCTTTCTTTCGGGACTGCGGATGTCAGCGCACAGGATTTGCCGCGCTTCTGCTCCAGTCTTTACCCCCTGGCCGACGCTCAAAGTGAAGCTCGTTTAGCGACGCTAGCGGTACCCACATCGGTCGTGTCTCGAGAGATGAGCTCGACGGACGTTGCGGCGGTAGCCGGTGCCGAGGCAGACTTTGACAGGTGTTAGTAAACCATGCTGACTCCATCCGCTCTTTTATTTTGCCAGGAAGGTTGGAATGGCCAGTGCGCCAGCGTTCGAGACGGTCGTTCCACCAGCCCGTCGGTACGTGACTTGAGGGGCGGAAACTCCGCCCGCAAAACAACCAATGCGGCGGCAGTTTCTCAATACAAACTCTGTACAAATAAAAATAGAACTAATTGGTGGGGACAAAGGAAGGGGAAAAGACAGTAGGAGGATAAAATGCACAGCATTCACAAGGGCAGAAAAGGGGGCAAAGGGTGGTATCCTCTCTCTCGTCACGAGTGCAAACGTCGTTACCTATGCATCATCATTGTCTTTTGTCTTTTTACCTAACGCCGTCGTATCAAAAAAGAAATACCGAGCCGATTTGGTTACTATGACCGACGACGAATCTGAGGGGCAAAACGCTGTCTCCCTCTGTCTGCATTCTTGTTCACTTTAAGGCACTTCCCGAACCCGCCATCCGATCAAGCGCGGGGGTGGTCGGCGGGAGACGTTCAGAGAGGAAGCACGACCCCAGAACTGCTCACAAAATGTACATTAACTGCGTCCTTGCACTCCGCGTGCAGAAAGACGGGACCATCCTATTAGAGACAAAAGCTTCTCGCCGAGAGCTGCTTCGAGCAACCTAAGGGGAAACGTTGCTCCCCGAAGGGAGCAACCTTTCCTCTCGCAATCCAAAAGAAATAAACGCTCCCCAAAGAGAGTAACCGAGGAGGGGTTACTCCCTAGAGAGAGAGAGAGAGAGACAAGGACCTCGCTGAAACGCTCCTCGAAGTTCCTCGTGTGGGGAAAGACAAGGAAGAAAAGAAAGTTCTCTCGTGTCGGCTAACCGAAGACGGACAGGGGTTTTCCCTCGACGGGCTCCCTAAAACTGTGTCGATCGAGGCGGAAGGGCTAAAAGAGGCAGGGTTGGAGACACGCGTGGGGGCCGAGGCTTCTCCCTAGGCTGTGCCGTCCGAAGTTTCCACTTGGCACCCACGACAACAGTGTCGTCCCCCTCCCCCGAGGTCCCTTCTGGCCGCGGACGTCACACACACTTCGAGGGTCCCATTGATGAAGGGGTCCCCCAAAGAGCCAAGCCAGCAGCAGTCATCTGAAAGGAAGCGGGAGAAGAAAGGTCACGTGGGCCGCATAGTGCCGCCAAAGTGCTCCAAAGCACGAATTATTAAACTGGGTATACCTAGGAACAAGAGGGTTTTCCAATCATTCTCATGGGTTTCCCGAAATTCATTTGGCTGTCCCCAAGTGAAGTGTATTTAGTAGCAAATTCATTGCAACCAATGCGAGCAAAACGAAAGGCAGTTTTATTTAAAGCATGCAACACAAATAGCTCCCGTACGCTCTATGTTTTTCTTGGTGGAAATAAAATATATAGTAGCAACTGTAGAACGTCTTGGTATACTATAGTCTTTAATGAGCATATGATATGGGATTTATTTTTATTCATTTGACTTTTCTGGTGCTCCTAAACAGCCCGTGGCCCTATGGAAAGGTGCACCGGCTGTCAAATACATATCACATTGATGCAGAACGTTTGTTGCAGAAACAATACGAAGAAAAGATTGGCCGTAATTTTTTCTTCATTTTGTGGGATGAAACAGTGTAGCATACCGTAAAATACCGGGCAAGCGCAGACTCAAAATTTAGAGATAATCGAGAAAAAATGGGGGATGGGCACTTGCCTGGTCATCCATTTTACATATAAATGTACTGTGCATATTTTCTCAGATCTTACAAATTTGGGAATGGGTGCTTAGTGTGGAATGGGTGGATGTGCAGTATTGTATGGTATATGTAAAAAAAACTATCCAGGGTGTTGGTATACTTCATAAATATCGCAACGTACTCCCCATTTCGGTTTTGCTGCTCATCTATAAGTATCTTTTTTATTCCCAGTATAACTACTCCTTTTTAGTTCGGGGAAATGCGACATACACAAGTCACACAGAAAACAGCTTCTACAGTGTAGGGAGGGTGTCATTTATCAGATACCCCCATCATGCAACAGATTGCACGTCGGCCAGACAGGCCGATGTATAAATGATAGGCTAAAAGAACACACGCTCTCGATGAGGTCATCGCCCTCGGGTAATCTCGCCATTCATGGTGACAGATGTGGGTGTGAACCGATGTGAGAAGACACATTCATCCGGGGGGGGGGGGGGGGGGTTTAGACAGTAAACAACAAGGGATCTTGCCGAGGTGTACTACATATTTTGACATGGAAATGATGTGTGCGTAAGTGTGCCCTCAATTGCTCTGCTTGATAAAGAACTGGCATTCCTGGGGGCACGTGTATGACAGTCATAGTGCATGACAAGGTAATAAGAATTGAGTCCTATTTATCCACTGCGATTTTTATGTGTTGCTTTCCAATAAAGTTCAGTTGAGAGTCAGCCGCTGTCTGTCTACGTCTCCTCTTGTCCTTCGTCTTGTTCGCGCTGTTTTTAATTCTTCAATATGCAAAACCAACTCGCCCAAGTCGTCACCCTACAGCTAAGATATACGCTCCTCATCTTTTAAATCATTTAGACAAACTGAACATAGATATCAGTTGTGCAATTAGGAAATATATATGCACGCTATTTATCTGGGGATCTGTCAGTGTTTAAATACCTGTATTCAAACTGAAGGTATGTTACTATGTTAATTTGTTTTCTTATATTTTATGCATGGATTCTGTTACACTGTCTTTTTTTTTTTTTCTTCTGATCCGCTGTTACTAATGTTGGGGGAGGCAGAGGCTTTGGCAAGCAACTACAAAGTTGCTTTTTCCCTTCCCTCCCCTTTTCATTTTTGGCAAAAAATAACGAATTTGATTTTGAATTTAAAGGCTATTTCAGCAGATCCGAGTAACTCATTGACGCCTAACTAGGAGCCGAGACCAGGAGGCATTCCTGAGAACCCAGTTTGCATCAATGGCCAAAACTGGACTCCTCAGCTATTAGTAATAATTTGCTCGTCAAGACCAGAAAGTATGGGAACCCTCGCTTCGGAGGATACAACAAAAGCAAGGAAGAAAGCTGAAGGCCCTTTAGGAGAAGTGATCTGCTGTGACCGATTTGGTCGGTGGCCGTTGGCTCCCTACTCACGGCACAAGCCTCGCGTTTCTCATCCATGATGCATCGCAACACTAAAGTCGACAATACAGTGCGCCCACTTTGCCGAGGGTCAAGTCAGATTGGTGTACCGTCCAATCCAATTAAATGAGACCTTGGTTCCGGATCGAGATTACACATGGACCGGAACACAATCGCAGCGACCGAAGTGCAACAGAGTCATGCATCTTTGCAAAACCAGTTGCGCCGCGAATCGTAGAAAAGTAGCCGCTACTCTTTCGAACCTCGGTACACCCAAAGAGTCCAGGTCGCACTTTCACGTTCGGGCGCGGTTAGCCGCACTACGACGGATCGCGATTCCGCATGACGAGGGTGCACGCTGGCACCGTCCGTAGGGTGACTCCGAAAACTCTTCTGACCTGCGATGCACCTAGACCAAAAGTTCCACACAATCTGCAAGATCAAATCCACGTTTCGTCCGCGAGCAATTGTCGCTCGTGACACTGTCGGAACTGTTACGAGCACGCGGCTAAAAGCGAGAAAGCGCATGCAGATTGGAAGTGCTCTGGGGCCACCCAACAGATAGCGACAGTGCATCCTCGCGTCCCGAGTTCTTAAGAGTGGTTGCAACACAGTCGTTCGCACCAACGACATCCTAGGAACGTCGTGTTGCCATTAGCAAAACGAAGTTGCGACGACCGGCCGGGACGGCACTCACCACGAGGAGGCTCCGCCTTTGAGCTTCTTGATCTCCTTGGTGGCCCAGGAGGCCAGGGTCTTGGTCTTGGTCGTCTTGGAGCGCCGTCCCTGGTTCAGCAGTTCCGTCACGGAGTCATTGTCCACCAGGGTGAGCATCGACACCCCGAACGCGGTGCACAGGTCCCTGCGGCCGAGGGAACGCCAGTTTGCTCGCAAGACCTCCCCTACCCAAAGTTAAAAGAGGTTCCGCAACTTCGTTCTATCTGAACACCGTCTACGAACCGACAACGGTCCACAGAGCGAGACACGGTTAGCTCAAACGCGCAATTACCGTTTCTCTTTTCCTACTTTTCTCGTACGAAGCAGCCACCAAAGTTACTGGTACAGCGAACCGTGCGCAGGCACGGCACCAACTTGGGCGACGAAATTGTCGATGCTAATGCAGACGAGCATGCACCCTCCAGCTGTGTGTGGAAGAGAGCCGACCGACGTTTGCTACAGCCGCCGACGAGACGATTTCTTTCCCGGCCTCCAGCGCTGTCCGTCCTGCTTTCGCTGCGAGTTCAAAGCTCGCAAGACGCGTCACTCAAGGTGATGAAGCTCATGCCGGAGACTCCCCCGCCACTTTCATCTCGTCCGTGGCATGCAGTTGCACACGTCAGCCAAGGTAGCACGCAAAAGTATGGGAACGACAGGAAACAGACGGCGGCACGAGATTACTCACCCTATGAGCCCCGAACAAGAAGCGATGTTGGTGTCCGACCGATCCACGTCGTGGGCGATGGACGAGATAAAGCTGACAATGTGCGGGACGTGCGGCAACAGCAACTGCACGTCCGCTGCAAGAGAGGCAAGCACCGTCAAGGTCCTTGGCAAAATGAAACTGCAGATTGCAGAGGAAAGGGCCCTAGATGTAAAATATTTGACTTTCTGAAAATACATTGTTTACATTTTCTGCGAGTTGATCCTGATATTTCTTCTTAAAAAAAGCTACCCACAAAAATTGCTCCCGAAATTGCTGCACAGATTGCTGTTCAACGGCAAGAGCCTTTTTCACTCTCCTGTACTGTGTAGACGTGCCTTCACGAGACTGGTTAGGAACACTGTAAAAATTATAGGAATATTTTTTTGTTTTTGACGTCTATGAAGTTTTTTATATTATTTAAATTAATTCACATCATTTTTTTTATTAACTGTCTACTTCTCAAAGGCACCCCATGATCAACAGACTTTTGCTGTAGCACCACTGCAATGCAAATATTTCTCTTAAAATACGTACATAAACATAACAAGACACGTGGCAACTGCATTTGACGCCAATCAGAAGCGAACGTACCATATCACATTTGTTGGGTGCACAACCCACCAAACGGATAACCGAAATGGGCACATAACAGACGCATGCCCCCCCGCTTCAACGCTAACAAACCAAGCCACCGACGCACACAGTGCATACGGTTGGCCCAAAGAACGCCACGGCACCCATTAACAACCCGATGCAAATTACTACAACTCCCCGCAGAAAAAGCGACGGAATGCTCCCCCCAACCCTGCCACGTGGCAGAAACGAGCTTTCAGCATCCGTACAACACAACGAGTCGACGGCGTGAATCGACCACAATGCGGCAGTTAAAGGCCAGCACCCTGAGCAAGGCAGATTCAACAGGGCAAGCCTCGAGCCCAAGTCACGTTGCTCCCACGTCGCACAAAACAGACCGTGCTCACCGCAGACGCGACGCAAGTACACACGCACACGCCTAGAGCATGCTCCTAGCACCTTCGTAAATTTGTACGCTTCCAACATGTCGGAAGACTGCCGTTTGCACGACGTACTATCAGCGCGTCTGGGCTGCTCTCGCAGGTTGCCCCCTCGTCAACTCTGAATCCAGCTCCAAGTCTTCCCTTACCACTGGGGCAGCTCTGGTCCCCCTTGAGACCCTGTAGAATGCCGGTGTAGGCCTCCAAGCAGCCCTCCCGCAGGTCGTTTAGGTACTCCACCATCTCGTAGTCGTTCTGCAGTCGATCAATCAATCAATGGTTTTCGTTAGAGTCTATGAATGCTATCAGTCACTCAAAGACCGTTCGGGCCCGTGTCAACAAAATGCTACGATGATAGGCACCGATATTAAAAGCAATGAAAAAGTTGCGCAGGCATTGCTCTCCCTGCCCAAAGAGGAGACAATCTTTCCTTTCCTAGAACAGCCAGAAATTTGCAGCTAGAGAAGAAAGTCACTGAACTCTGAACATAGCATAAGAAACTATAGTGAATTTTCGTTTTGATCAGTTCAGATGTGCTTCGGTGGTAACAACACCGAATGTACCGACGTTTCGGACGAGAGTTCGGGACCGGTTTCAAAGAAGGGATTCGTGACGCACCTTGTCCACGTATGCGACCGAGGCCTGTGCCAGGGTCTGGAGGACAATGTCGAGGAACTTCTTGAACTCCGGCCCAATGGCCAGGGCAATGTCCCCAAACACCGACAGGATCTGGGGCTTCACAGACCGGTGCACATTGTTGTTCTGCAGGAGGAGGAAGGTTCCTGGTCAAAACAAAACGCCCAGCAAGAGAAAAAAAGAAAAGCCGAAGTCTTTCAAGTGAGCATGGAAGTGGCGGCGATGACTTATTGCACACAGTAACATCCACTTCCATGCATATCCACTCTTCGCTTACTCGATCGCACGCAAGTTTTGTGGTCACTGAAGCATGTAGGAAAGGGAACAGCACACAAATTCCTGCCCTAGAGGTAAATCAAGACCATTACAGGTAGTGGGTTGCTTTACGTCAGAAAGTAAACGCAAATAGGATCCAACGGTGAGGAACGCGCAGCGGCGAACACCGCCAACCGTGCAAGTAGAAGACACTGCCGCCTGGCAAGAGCCAAGTGCTTTGCCTGCTGTTAGCAGGCAGAGCACGCGTGGCGAGCACGTACGAAAATGAGCTCTCTGCCCGGCAAAACGCCGGAGCCGCAAATGCACCTGGGAAGTCTCTACGATGGCTATTGCTGTAGATACCGAGAAGAGACACTCACACCAAGGTTCTCCAACAGCATCGTCATGATGTCGTCGCAGAAGGGCAGCACCTTGGATCCGAGCGCGCGGCAGATGTCTCCAGTCAGCCCCACCGCTGCAGAGCACACCTGCAAACGGGCCAGACGTCACCATTTCCCATCCCTCGGCATAAGTTCGGGCTCCAAAGGAAGCCCAAACCGCCCAACGTGAAAACTATTGCGGTTGCCACCCTCGCTGCAAAAGACGTGCAGGTGTAAACAATTCTTTAAATTTCCAGCTTCCAGTCTTTAAACACAAAGGAACAGTAGAGAGCCACATCAAATGGGTGTGCACTGCTATGCAGATGTGTGTGCATTGGCCTCAGTCTCAGTTCTTTATGTTACTATCCCAAGACGTCCCATAGCTATTCAAAGAAAAGCCTTACCTGGTACTCGGCATGGTTCTTGAGACCAATTTCCAGGAACGGCCGAAAGGCGTCCATGTACTTGACAAACTTGTCGCCCAGCACTGCAACAGATATTCAGGCCCAACGCTCAAGCTCACATCACGGCACACACACATGTCCACACAAGGGCCAAACTTGCTGTTGGACATTCACACAGCGACATGTCAGTTTGCCAAACTGTGTATTTACCACTAAAGAAAAAAAGTTGTTAATATAGTGCAACTGTCAACAAAAATCCTCAATCTGAATTCTTTCAACAGTGACTAAAACAAAAGAGCACAAGGCCCAATGCCTACTCGCACTGAAACTAGCTGCATTGCAAAGCAGAAGAAAAAATGTTTTCCCTCAATGTGCATTGCACTGTACCCAATGTTGCACACAGAGTGGAGCGTGCAATTTTTGTATACAACACTGCATACAACCCTTAAATGCTGAGCTGAAATTTGGGTTTTGCAAAATAAGGCCGCAGAAGTGTCGAACGGGACACCACGAACACCAAAACATCACTCGTACATCGATTTCTCGAACGGATGGCCGTATTTTTGGAAAAGAAGGGTGCAATCAAGCGAGGAATATGACTTCCCGATTCACTTCGAACAGTTGAGGCTTCTCTCCTCCTCGGTTCGGTTTACTGCTCAAGCGGACGAAGCGAAGCGGTGAGGGAATGAAAATCACGGCGTCACACATCTCGTCGGCCTTGTCACCAGCATTTAATTGCGCCCTTCTTTTCCAAAAATATGGTTATCCGTAGAGATGTCGCCGTACGAGTGATGTTTTGGGGTTTTGCAGCGTCCCGCCTATCGCTCCAGCTTTGTTTTGAGAGCTCAAAATTTCGGTTCAGCATCCATTTAAAGGGGCTAGGCCACGCAAATTAAATGGGTAAATCATTCTTGAAATGAAATACTTGCAGGCTGGATAAGCTCCAATAATTGCAATAATCGATTTACGAATTTTGATCATTTTCATCTGGCGACCAGGCAACACTGCTCAAGTCAGTCATACCATGGTGCTTGTAAACTATGTGACCATGAACACTCTTTCATTCTAGGCGCCCCCATGCTCGCTGCCACCATATGACCAAGTATAATCGCAAACTCACGCCGCTTGGCTACTCCCAACGCTACTGTCGCTCTCGCCCCCTTGCCCTTTGACCTTCCAGCCTGCATGCACGTGCTACATTGTCGAGGACGACGGCGAGTTTGTCCGTGACGATCTCGTCGTCGCTGGAGCTGGTCGCCAGCAGGTTAAAGTCAAAATTACCAGCTTGCAACATCACTCGATAACAATCACCCCCGTCACTGCCGAGATCGGTGTTGAAGAGACCAACGAAGCGAGCGATTCCGTCAACGTCATTGCCTTGAAACTAAGCCCTCGAAACGCAAGAGGTAAATAGACGTGGAAGCTCAGGTGCGAGACGCCAAGAGAGCCAAGTCTGCGAGCACGTGGAACGGGACGCCGCACGTTGGGCGAATGACGTCGCCTGCCCAACGAACCTGGCGGCCTTCCCGAACAGGGTGGACCTGAGGGTCCCGCACATAAGTCAATTTACCCACAAGACCATTGTGCCATTATCAAAACGAATTTCGCGTAAACACAGGAACATACAACATGCCCCAACCCCTCCAAGGTTTGACGTAATGCGACATCCCACCTCACGCGTTGGACGCTGCGAGCAGCCTCGCGTGCATTGAAAGAAGAGTCGCGAATGCACCGCAGGTACGGCGTCTCGAACGCGGCTTCGATTCATGCGTCAAAAGTGGCTCCAAGGTGGCAACAGACAACGTCACAAGCGTCGGCGTGTCATGCCGTCGGAAGTCGCGACTCTGGCCACTGATCGTTGAAGTTCCGGAAAAAAGTATGAAATGAGGGACCACTTTTTAGAACGCGCCAGTCCGGAGACGCGTTCGGGGCACCGCGCGCCAAGAAGCCGGACAAAGGCTCTGCCCACCCTCGACGAGGGTGGAGGCACACATGAGGGCGTCCTCCTGCACCCCTCCAGAGCGGCAGCTGCTGGAGCTGAACATCTGGAGCAGGGCGGTGACGACCGCGTCCGAGATCTTGGGGGCGTCCTCGAGGGTCATCTTGCGCAGCACGCTTTGCAGGGTGGCGCAGAGCAGCGACTGCAGGTCGTTGTACTGGGCCCGGTCCGAGCTGCTCTGGATGTGCCCCTCCAGGGCCAGCACGTGCTGCAGCCGCTCCAGGATGATCATCGTAGTCTTCTGCACCCACACGTAGCAGTCCCGGGGAGAGTTCTTCACCAGCTCCATCAGCGCCTCGTACGCCGCACTGCGCAGGTTCGCCTGGCCCCCGTCCACCCTGCGCAAGCCGGAGGACCGCCCCCCCGCCTCTCCGTGAACGACCGCCGCCTCTCCAGAGTCATCTTGAGAGCGCGCTCTCACTGAGGTACCAGAGATAGACTCGGACGCACCGAGGATCTCCGCGTACGACGAAAACCCGCTGCAGGTCGCATTCTCCGCAATGCTCCTTCGAGACGCAAGCACCTCGGACAGAATTCGAATCTGCTACCTACGATCGGCTACAGGTTAAGAATCTAGACGAAGCTTCCGCCAGACTTTGTCGGCGCGTGCCACAAATTGCTATCCAAGGCAGAAAGCTCGCGCTCGAGGCAGAGTATCTGCCGGTTTTTCAACCCGTCACCGACTAGGTTTATCGTGTGCACCGATAGTAGGTTTATCGTACGCAATTCATAAGTATTTCTTAGTACATAGGTACTAGAGACCTATGACCTATGGGGTACTAGTACATAGGTATCTTGTACATAGGTACAAGATAATAAAAAATTGAGTCATATTATGGCACTACACTCCTGATCCAAATGTTAAAATTGTTTTACGGGAACTTAAACTTGCTTGAAAAATCCCTTTTTTCGTTCCTTTCTTCATGAACATTTAAAAATAAACCAGGACCTAAATACAAATTAAGGCACCACAATATTGGAGACCAAGGCTTTCTGAATATACCTCTTACAATATCTTTTAGGGGCGAAGCTCCTTAGGGTCTAGCCTTGTCCGTCCGGCGTCTGTGCCCACATCCATCTTGCTGGTGCTCGTGCTCCTGCTCGTGAGCTCACGTGCTCACGAGCACGTGCTCACGTGCTTGTGTAGGGTAAAAAAAAATTTTATTGTTCATAGGTAGTGCTGATTTTTTTATTGCTCATAGGCAGTGTTGGGTAAAGTACATAGAAAACAAACTTGAAGTAAAGTACAAAGTAAATGCGACGTGATATACTTGAAGTGAAGTATTAAATACACTGGGTGCAATGTACTTGAAGTAAAGTACTATAAAAACAATGTACTTTCAAAGTGAAGTACAATTATTTTAACAAAATCTTTCATAATGGCCTTTCATTCCCTATACAGTGATTTTTAACTTGTATGCACTGCCCAGGGGTAATCAGGGGTGCATGACCTATATATCCAAAAACAGCAGCGAATATTTGATAAGGTGAAGTGGCCACAGAGCAGTTATTTTCTGGAATGGAGCCGAATTCAGAAGTTTGTCTTCTGAATTTGGCGCCCCTTGCAGATTATTGCACCCAATGTAGTGAAATGTACTATAGGAGAGAGCATGGCGTCAGCCCCGCAGCTTCCGCAAGCAATCCTCTCATAGAGGAGTGTCTTCTCCTTAATTAATACAAAAAAAGTGAATGTGCATGTGAGCTGGTGATAACTAATCATAATGTGACACCTGAGATTGGGGTGTGACAAAATTAAGGAACTTTCAAATAGAAGGAAAAGACAAAAGAGAATGTCTCAAAGCATTGTGACGTTCTCCTCTGTTGTCTATTACTTCGACTTGAAAATTAAATTTTTTCGTACTACAGTCTCGGGTGCTACATTTTGATTAATTTTGGTCTCCTGATATCTTAAACCTCCTTGCTTGCGCTGACCGACCGAGAAGTAGCGAGAGTACAAAAAGCTACGGGAAAGCTGCTCCCAGAACAAACTGAGCGATGCGTCGTCTGCTCACGTTTCTGGTGAGAGTAGAATATCCCTCAGAGTATTTCTTCGGACTTGACATAGCATCATTTCGTGATACAAATTTAACAAAGCCACATTTGGGGAATGTACTTTTTGAAGTCGGGAATTGTACTTTCCTCGGAAAGTACCAGAAAAAATACTTTAAGTAAAGTACAAGTACATACTCGGAGAATGTACTTCAAGTAAAGTACAAGTTTCCTAAACCTACTTGAAGTAGTACTTTAAGTACAATGTACTTAAAGTACTTCCCAACACTGCTCATAGGTAGTGCTGAGTTCCAGGTTGTGTTTCGACTTCAGTATTACTGCTTTATGGTCGGTGAAATGCAGAGCCATGCGTGCAAAGTTTAACGCGATTATATACGCATTTGACCGCAGCGCCCTCTCCTGTATAGACGTTGAGCGGCTACATGCAACGTTTCATCCATGACATCCCCAGCTCTTGAGTTACTACCACATCTCAGAGCCCCCTACTCGTCCCGCAGTTGTGGCCGAGTGGTTAAGGCGATGGACTAGAAATCCATTGGGGTCTCCCCGAACAGATTCCAATCCTGTTGACTGCGCAAACATTTTTTCTTTTTTTGTGAGCACGGACGCTGGACGGACGGACGGACAAGGCTAGACCCTAAGGACCTTTGCCCCTAAAAGACGAGCTTTTTCTTTATTTTTATTTGGAAGTAGCACTATATTGCCTAAGCAGATGGGTGGAAGGGCTTCCTCCCCAGTGCCATCTGGATTCTGGAAAAGTTCCTAGCGGAGATGAAATTCTACTGCGATATCCTCTTAAAGAGCTTAAAAAGACCACGCTAGAGGTCTGCTCCCTTGACGTCTGCGGAGCCAAGCTCACCTTTCGGTGGTCTCTAGCAGCTTGGAGACGATGCCCTGGAAATACTCCGACAGGCAGTAGGTCTCCGGCTCCGTGCGGTCGGGGGGTGTCTCCGCCGCCTCAAAGGCCGCTTCCGCCAGGCTGTTGAATGCCTGCGCCGAGTGCAAAGTCGCCCCCGAAAGACTTCGGTTCACCCCGCCGTAACAAGTCTTCAAAAGGCGCGCGTCCCGTCTCGTACACGCGTTGAAACGGGTCCCGAAGAAGGGAACGAATTGCATTGCGGGAGTCGCCGCGTCACGATCCCAGCGATTGGTTGTAGGAACGCCGACAAAAACGGCAAGTGGACACGAAGGTCGCCGTCGTCGCGTCGTCCTAACTCGCGTCCGATTTGGTTTTCGTCGACCGTCCGCAGAGCGACCGATGTGTGCAAACCGCACACATTGGTAGCAGTCTTATGCTGTGGCGTCGAAGGTGCGAAATGACAGTTCGAAACGGTGTTGTTAAATGAATCTATGGCGGCAGTTCACATATCTGATGCTCGAATATTACCTCTACACTCCCGAACGAAGACGCGCACTTTAAAAACTGCAAAACAATTCTGCGGGTCGCAACAGGGGAGTCGCCCCTGACACCGCAGTTAAGTGCGTCTCCAATGCTAAATTTGATGTCGCATGTCGATGTCACTGAGGCCCTCGTTAGGGCATTTTATTTCATTTTATTAATTAACTTCATTAGCGACAAGTTTCGCCGTTTACACTGAGCCAAGGATTGCGACGAGCGGGACAACGATGAAGGATGCGGTAAACACGCCGTTCGGAGATACGCGCGCATCTCCGAACGTTAAGAGTCGTCCAGGGCGTTCCGCTCTGCCGACTTACCCAGCAGACGTTGGCCGCAACGCGCGGCTCCGCTCCGAGTCCCTTGACCAGGGCCTGGAGCAGCGGCCCCAGGTAGTTCTCAGAGACCACCGCCTCCGGGATGATCTCACACACGCGGCCGATGGTCCATGCCACCGTGTCGCGGACCACCACGCTCTCATCCGACATCAGCTCGATCAGGGTGGGCATAGCCTGCTCCACCAGGGGCTTGAGAATGGCCGGGTCCGGGCCCTCCAGGAGACAACCTACGCGCAGGACGATTTCCCAACCGTCGTAAACGGGTTGCCCGCGGGAACCGGAAATGGCACCCCGCATCAAAGCACGGACTCATTTGACCCGACGCCGTTCCTAGGAATGATGCAAACCACTCGAGCCTGACATTCTGGTTGGATTGGCTGGATCGGAGAGCAAGCCAGAGTGGGAGAGCCATCTGCCATATCCTGCTCGGCAGCTGTATGGTCGTTGGAAGTACAGCAAACCGCAGATTTCAAGGCAGAAATCAACGAGAAAGAAGCCAAAGTTCAAATGGGGGGGTCTTAGGACTTGGCTTGCCCGGTTTTGACTGAAATTTGGGCAACGTTACCTGGGAAGTGCCTGGAACCCAGTTCAATTGCAAAAAAAAAATACCTGAAATTGCCTTCATTGTCCCTTTAAGAAAACTAGGACTACATTCTTGTCTCCAAGAGTTTACAGGTGCCGCACAGAAAAGTGAATGCACAGTGTTTGTTCACACCAAATACACTGGCCAACTCTGCCCTTTCGCGAGGGAACACGAAAATACCGGGGCTTTACATCGCAGAGCTTCGCGTCATACCCCCCAAAGACTTCATGGGGCAGGGACCACCAGTGTTCAAAAAATCCACTCTGCACCCCGGACGCAAACAAAACCCCCAGCGCCACAGAGGCAATCTTTAGAAGGACTGCGTCCCGTCCGTCCCCGTCGTCCGCCCCCCCCCCCCCCCCAACTCCTCAACCACCTGGCGAGGGGCCACTGCGACTCACCAAAGGTCATGACGGCCGCGTCCCGGTACCTCCAGTCCGGGTGCTTGATGTGCTCCCTGACGAAGGGTAGGCTGTGGGCAATCATGTCGTCCTCGCAGCAGCTCGCCATCAGCATCAGGCACACACCGGCCGCCTTGCACGGGTTCCAGTCGTCCTCGTCGTCGTGCTCCTCCTGGAAGCCGCGGCAGACCGGGGCAGTAAAGAAGAGAGCAGAACGCGGCAAATGCCAAGTGCCGACATCGCAGAACGAAAGCAGACGAAAGGTCAGGCGCGTTCGTTTGGCCGCGACGAGTCAAGTCGCTCGAGTGCTCGTAGGCTTTACTTTTACGCAATGCGGGAGACCGGTGTTTTTCTGAAAAGCTGGAAAGGATCTAAGCACAGACCTTACAAGTGATGTTTTGCTGCTTCTTTGTATATATATTAAGGCATCACCAGCAATGTGGGCCCTTCGGGACCGCCCACTGGGACCGCCGATGTCCGCGTGCATGCCCCGCTGTTCTGAAGCAGACGGAATGCACGGGACCTTTCCCTCTAGGTTATGTTAAAGGGCGATCCAAACCAACGAGTTTTTGTGCTCGCGTACGCCGTGCGGCTTCCAGAAATTTCGTAACGTCGCGCTGATTCCGTGCGCCTTCCGGGAGCGCATAAGGAAGTTTGGTATTTTCAACATTTTCTGAAGGCACAAGAAAACTCGTGACGTAGTAGGGCGCTCCTGTCTCCCAGCCAATCGGTGGAGGGCACTTGTTCCGGCTCCGGATTTCTTCGCCGTCTGGCGCAGATGCTCTCTGCTTGCTTGAAAGTATGGCTGCGTCTATGAATGTTCCCCGTTTCGACACGAGGAAGGTGACTCTGCAGTCGAAAAGAAGGTTGCTGCAGACGCCCAGAGGACAGACGAAGTTGCGCAGAGGGCTGCAGATGCTGCCGTATTCGATGACCAGAGCAAGTGCTTTCAATTGATCGAGTTCATTCAAAACTATCCTTGGCTGTACGGGAAGCTTTGGCACGACCACAAAGACAATCCGAAATTGGAGAATGCATGTAAGGAGATCGCCCATCTGTTGGGCATCGTCACTTCACCGCCAGAGTGTGCTCGTGCATGCGTGCGCGCTCGCCGGAGCCACACCGTTCTAACCAATGCGCATGGTTGCGACTCAAAGCGCCCCGGAAACAGCAAAAACGCCACAAAATACGCCATTTCTGGGAAGCGCGCGGCTTACGCACGCACATGAACGCGTTGGTTTGGATCGCGCTTGCTGAACTGTATGCGGCAGACGTCGCGCGGCCAAACCGATCATCATGGGAAAAGCGTGCGCCTCAACCCCTTTCCACTATTCCCCTGCCTTGGCCGAATATAGCGAGACCTCTCGATGAACAGGTGTAGCGAAAGAAAGCTGAAGTATGCCTCTCAGATATCGGTATCTGACAGAGATGCCAATACGGTCAAGATTTAAATGAAGAAATGGCCTTGGCTGCATAGGAGTTCTTTGGTAGTGACGGAAGCTGATCTCGATAAAAAGGGGGTAAGGTTTCCTCTCCAGCTATTTGTCGGCGGACACCTGAAACATTTAAACTTTTTCTTTACTAAGAGTGGTCCTTTCTCAAAACAAAGTTCATAATGCTGCCTAGACCTTTCCCCAAAATTACCGAGACATACTTCTTCACGGAATACGGAGTGCCTAAACTGGAGTCAATCACCGAAACCAAAAGAAAAACGGAGCATGTAGCAGCCCTACACATCCATGTTTCACTGCTTCCCCACTGTGCTGCATTTAGCACCACTTGTGTCGGTGCTGCCTGCGATAGCCAAGTGCCCTCAAAGTAGGAAAATTGCTGCAATGTCCCTTTGACTTCCCTCAAACCAGGCTATAGATCTTGGCCCACCTAAGATAAAAACGCAAAACAAGCCAAGGGCCTGACCTGCTTGGTGAGGGTCTGCACCAAGATGGGGACGAGGTACTGCAGAGCCCCCTTGGCGTAGAAGCGGGACGTCCTGGCCGGAGGGCGCCCCTGTTCGCTCGCCTGCAAGCGCAAGAGCACAAAATTCGCACACAACCCCCAAGACAAAAATTTGAGGGTTCGCAAAGGACACTATGCTATGTCGCATACGGCCGTGTTGTAACGGGAACGTTTTTAATGCATTGCAAATGCAGTTATCATTGTACCAAAACATACTTTATCTCTACCACTGTCCCTGTTAAACCACGACTATATAAAGCGTTAGTTAGGCCTAAACTTGAGTATATGTGTTTAATTTTGGATCCTGGGTATGTTACGTTATCAAACTTTCTAGAATCATTCCCGTACAGCCAGAGTTCCATCAATGAAATCAACCCTTTGCTTACCTTATCTTCGTCGATGTCTTTCAACGATTCCTAAAGATCAATTTCAAGCATCAGTTTAAGATTAAGACGCCAGCCTGTTGAACAGACATTTATTTTGACTTTTCCATGCCAAAAACATCAAATGACTGGAACCACCTCCCCATCCCCTTCGCTGCCATCTCTGAAGCCATAAACTAAGAGAATCATTGAAACGAATTCACCTGCTACAACCAGTCCTCTTTGTAATAACTCCAAGCCTTGAAGGTACGAGAAAAAAAAAAATACTCTGCCAATGAGGCGTTAATGAAAACCTTGAGAGCTCCTATAGTTTTTTTCCATCATTTCTGTAAGCAACGTCACTTGCTGTGTCCGTGTTTGCAGCGTAGATGCCCGCTGAATGTGTCGAATCGGTGATTAATGCGTGAAGATTTTTTTTTTTTTTTCCCCGCTCTGCCCTTTCTCGTCCCCAATGCAGCACCTTTTTAGGTCTGCTTCTTCTGGGCTCTCAAGGATGCGTGCTACTGCTGCCTTGTAGCCCATAGAAGTCCTCGAGATCTCGGAGATTGGAAGGCATGAGATAACGTCCACCATGTTAACGCTGCTGCACATAATCTGTCGTGGGCCGTGCAAGGTCTAAGTTATTCGTGGAGACCTGAATTTCAGAACCAAATCTCTACGAGAATTCGGCACGAATTCACAGAGGATATGAATTCATTGTGTATCAAATGAGGAAGACGGGCGGCCAGAAGCCCGACTACCTTCCCCAGACTGACGCACGACGAATTGGACTTTACAAATTCGGAGTTCTCAATGTGCAACACACTTTTATCTTTGAGAAAAGCTTTTTCTTTTGTGTTTGGACTACACAGAGTAAAATCATTGCTACAACAAGCTTAGTGGTTACTGGTGGTTACTCTTTCAGATTAAAATTACTGTAAAATCCCGTAATGACGCCCACCCAAAATGAAGAAAAATGGCAAAGAACATGGGGTAGGATATCTTTACCCCATTCGCTACCGCGCGCTGCCGGGCCATCCGTACCGCATGTGTTCCCCTTAAAACAGGACCACACTAGGCGTGACTCTTTTGCTTTTACAGTAAACCTCAGTGCAGAAAACAAGAAAACATGTTTATTTACATGCTTAAGTGGTTCGTTCAAGTCTATAAATCACTAGGCCCTCACAGATTCTTCCTCGTATGAAAGATCTTGAAGCACTTCATCCTCGGTCGCTTAGGCGTCGCACAACAAGTGCACTCTTGTCGTGATTCGAACTCAGAACTGCTGTCGGAATCGCTCCCGTCGTTGACAGAAGGCTCCAAAAAATCCCTATCCTCATCAGAAGTCTCGTCATCATCACTGTCGAAGAGGATATCTATAATTTCATAGTCACAAATGCCACACTATATACTGGACGCTGCAATCTTCTCCAAGCAGGCAGCAATCGAGCGGGAAAGACGACAGACAAAAGAACAAGCTCAAACAAACCCACCAAACAGAACGACCCTCGCCATCTGTAGGCAATGTATCTAACTACACTACCTCAGGTCTACATAGCGCGCCATCTATTAATGGCTCTTTAAAACAGAAATTCATGCAGCCCGGCGAATCGCCGGCTTTGGCAATTTGACCCCTGACGGCACGCCCGGCGATTCACCGGCTTTGGTAGCGAATGGGTTAAGAATGCGACAGCAAAACTTAGTAAAAAATTTGTGATAAACACACCAGCACCCGCTACGAACAATGTGACACGGAGACTGATACCACCGATTGCCGACACAGCAAATTCTGCTGCGTCACAGGAGAGGATACAACAGATTGCAGACGCAGCAGATTCGTGTTTCACAGGAATGAATACCGCAGATTAAAATTTTATGGTGCAATGAACATGCAGGAACCCACTACAAACTTGCCTGACACGGGAACCTATATCGCGCGCGCAGATCCTGAACAAAAACACGGGAGCCTAGTGTCACACGTACGTACCAGTACCGCAGATCGCGCGGTCGATGAGGTTCCCGTCGTGCATCGCGTGATGTCCGGCGGGAATCGGGGCGGTGGGCCATGTTTTGAAATTTTTGGATTCTGGATATTTAGCCAGAAAAATGGGATGGGCGATCTCTCCTGGGAGGCCGTCCTTATGGGACTTTACGATACGCTCGTTTGTCGTACGTCTTTCTTTTGGTCCCTGTTTCTGTGCACTGTGTTCTAGAATGAATCTGTACCAACTAACCCTGTTTTTAACACTCAGATTTTGGGTTTAACATTAATCCATTTATTTCTATCCCTCGATGGCAGGGACCGAGGAAAAAAGCTCCCAGAGGCAGTTTGACGAGCCATCGGCCCCCTTACAGCCTTACGGTGGCAGACAGTGCTTCAGGGAAACGGCGTGAAAGTGGACATCTCTAAAAACCAATATAAACACGCAACATTTTTATACAAGTAATAGCTTCGAACCACAAAAAATGAAAACATCACTAAAAGTATCAATAGGAACTACAAATAGAGTGGCCTTAATTTTCCAAAACTAATAGCAATCAAAACGATATTGTTTACTATATGGCCGTTTAAAGTTTTTGGAAGCACGTGTTTCAGCATCTGGGATCCGCAATTCGTTCTGCACTTGTTTACCTTCTAGTATTCAATGTGACGGGTCTTTATAGGCGGGGTCGCTTTTGGTTAAAAGACAGATGTTGAACTCCCAATATTCCATCTTAATTCCAACAAACAAAGTGTACGAGCATCAAGAGTTTTCTTTCGAAGTACACAAATCATTTCAAGGTTTGTAAACGCTGTTGGGCCCCACACAAGACTGTTTATTTGGTATGGAAATCCCCAACAAAAACTAACATAGCCTACATCCTTAGACCCTCACACGCCTTCTCCATTCTTCTCCTTCGTCGGCTTCAAGATAGCCTACATCAACCAATCGGAAAGCTCAATTCTCCAGTTGGGTGCCTTGGAATGCGGAGCACCGGAACAATTCAGCGGCTCTTTTACGAACAAGATGGCCAACGGCAGCCGGCGGGCTCGAGGTAACAAGGTAGGCCTTCGAAGCGCTACCAAGAGGACGCGATACGAACGCAAGGCAGACATAGCTCACCTCGGACGCCTCGATGGAGAGGTCGACCTCCTCGTCGCAAACGTTGGACCAGAACTCGATGCCCTGAAGGGCCACCTCGTCAATGTCGCTCTTCATTGCCTCCATCGTGATCTGCGTGAGACGGAAGACAACTCTAGAGGTCTGCCCGGGCAGGTATTCCCCCACTTCGGGGCTCCAGTTCAGTGGGCAGTCGCGCTTCAGGCGCCCGCAGAGGTCCAGTCACTCACCGCAAACAGGGCGGGCCCCATGTAGTGCTCCATGTACTGGTAATAGAGCGACATGATCTTTACCAGGCACTGCAGGGCCGCCACGCGGACCTGGGTGTTGGCGGACTGCGTCGCTTCGCACACCACCTGCGGACGAAGGGGAAGAAGAACTGTCGGCAATGCACTCAAAACGTCCGCCTGGAACCTTTTACTGGAAGCCGTTCCAGAGTGCAGTCTCTGTAGTCCCTTGCGGAATAAGGACGGTTCGTCTTTCAGACAGGTGGCCTCCAGCATGCGCCTTTCGCTGTCCCTTGGCTATGTGCGCACGCTCAATTTGCACGACACCCCAAGGCGTCGACGAAGGTCGGAAGCTCGCGCGGGATGCGGGACGGCTGGTGATCTTCCCTCTTACCTCGTTGGGGACCGCAAGAGTAAAGTGACAAACACTCGATTCGATTCTAGCCCATCTAATTATTGGGCCAGTTACACATTTTCCGACTCCGGCGTCTTCCCCGAACGCCGCGCTCAGGCCCCGTACTGCGACGCGCGTATGTTGCAAAATGTAGGTGTTGCCCTAACACTTCGACGGCATATTTGCAGTTATTAGAGTCAAACGTTGGCGGTTTGTCAAAAACTAGTAGCTTGGAAATACAGACTACTTGGCATCCGTCGATACCGCTCGGCAGATTCACCCGGAACCGCACACCAACCAACCTCCCCCCCCCCCATCCTCCTCAGATTTTTACAGCGAAGCTGTTAAGGACTAGTTTCCCCAGTTTCGTGTCCGGTACCAAACAAATGTCGACACAAAACTACGCAAAACTCTGGACAGCTACCACCATCTATGAGCAACAACGGCAACCTGACAACCAGTCTGGTTGCCACCATCGCTCATAGATGGCGGTAACCTTTCCAGCTATCATAAAAGAATGGATAGTTGGGCAAGTTGGTGAGAATTCATTGTAGGAAACAGCGCGTAAAACAGACGAGGACGAAGAAGAAACACACGGGACGAGCGTACAGCTTCGCTGGTCTTCCTTCTTCACCAGAGTGGAAAGGCTGAAAGTTGGTTTTTAATCTTTTTGTTTTGCCGATTACATACAACATTTCGGGATGAAATAAAGGGTTATTTGTTCACTTTTGAGAGTCATTCATATCATCTGCTTATTTCTGAACCAACCACGGAACAGTTAACTGCACGCTGCACCCGCCGCAAATTGTAACTTTGGCCATACCGATGACATATTGTGAGGGTGACCATCAGCAAAACGGGCATCCACCACATCCACCACCGCTGCACGTCACTGCCAGGATCTCACCCGACGATAACGTCTACAGTGTCGTCGGGCAGAAACCGTGGGACCACCCTTTTAGACGCAGGCACCCGTCGCGGGCACCAAGGGACGCCGAGGAGGGACCTACCTGCATGATGAAGTGGCGCTCCGAGTCCTTCTCGAAGTTTGCGCGCGTGAACTCGAGCGAGTTGAGCAGAGCGGTGGTGGCGGCCAGTTTGACGTGCTCCGAGGGCTCGTCCTTGCGCATGCCGTGCACGATGGCCGTCAGGATGTCGTTGGACTGGCCCACGAGCACTTCGGGCTCAATGTCCTGGCAGATGTAGCCTATGGCCTCCAGGGTGGCCTCCTTCAGCATCTCCGTCGAGCCCGGGTTGGTGACATGGCCCGTCAGCTGCCCGATCAGGTCGGCCCACTGCATCTGCGGCAGCTCCGCCACCGCCACATAGGCCACGCATTGCGCCGCCGAGCTGGGACGTATCGTCTCCGTGCCCAGGGCGGCCACGATCTGGACGGCAAGAAACGGGCAAGGTAAATCTTGGGCGTCCCGCGTTGGAGTGACTATTAACTCGGCCACCGAGAGATCCTGTGACGCACGACCAGATTCTCGGTCGACGCCGTAACTGTTTCGGACGAGCCCTAGGTGGAGTTGTCCCCAAACCTTTTGGAACGAGTATGCCTCGTCTGCTTTCCCCGGTTCACATGACCGACCGTTTTGGACGACCCAGGTTCGCTCGTCGCTTAGTCTGTGGCTCTGCCAACAGACGGCAGCACCAACTTTTTTTTAAAATCTTGCTCCCATTTGATTGGTGGCTAGAGATTTGATTTTCGAGGCAACATATTTGATTTTGAAGACAACAATTAAGCAATAGTGGATTGGAAATTCTCAAAATATTTAAAATGGTTACGGGGTTAGGGGCTGTCTACACGGGACCAGATTTGTGCCGCGCACAGCAAAACAACTGCGCACCGTTTAGCGCACGAGTATGATTTTGGCGAGGACGTCAGCCACACTTTGGGGCGCGGAACAGCCAGACGTTTCGCAAAATTCCCAAAAATTGGGTTCTCGCAAAAGTTGAGTTGTTTACAGTAATTACAGTACCGTAATATACCGAGAGATGGCCCACCCCCAAAAGATAACATACCCCTATTTTTGGTTTGATTTGCTTTTTTTCTTTTTAAACACCGAAAGATAGCCCACTCTTAGTAATAGTAGTGTTGGGATCAAAGATGACCTTGGTGTAAATGCGGCTAGTTAGCTATGGCCGGATGTAAGCGAACATTGCTGACTTTGAAGTACGGTCATTTTTACTTCCTTGTTCCTCGCTGATTTGCTCCTTGTTCCTTGCTTGATTTGCTCTCTATCTTAGGTGGGCTATCTCTCCGGATATTACGGTACTGTATTTTCCCAACTTTACATATTGTCACGAATGACAAGCAGAGAGCCAGTTAAATGCAGAAGAAAACTAATAGAGAGTTTGTTTCACACGCACTGGCACCGTTCGAGTTCTCTCCCAGAATGCATCGCACTCGCAGGGTGTTGCACGGAGAACTGGACTAAACGAACTCGCCAAATGCACCGAGTGCAGAAGACTGATGCTGCCGCCATCTATGTTGTAGAAAAGGTACCGACGTGAAAGCGAAACTAGCGCCTTTCTGTTCGGAGTGATGGGTGGGATGCGAGAGTGCAGTCGCTACCAACGTTTATCTACAAACGTTGGTCGCTGCAACCTGTAGTTTATAGTTCTGATGACTTCAAGCAACTCGCCTGTCGTAGAGATAGTTACAGACGGCGTAAATTTCCGCAACCAGCTGTCTACAAAGCAGCTGGTTGCGATCTTTCAATTCTTGTAACCGTTTGCACTGAAGAAAACTGATGATGCTGTCCGAGCGTCCGAGCAGAAGCTTGATCCGTTTGAGCATGGTATTATGCGTAAACCACTGAAAGGGTACGGCTTAAAACTAGTCTGTTGGAATATCCAGCAAAACTTTTCGTGGGACTTTTGATTTCGATCGTCATTACAGGTGGATCAGATATTAGCCTTGGTGAGGCCGTCGAGAATAACAGCTTTCTCGAACAGAATACGACAAGGCAAGTTAGCTGACGTAGATAAATGTTAAACATGATGATGTTGCCCAAGCCTCGGGTAAAGTCACTATGTTTAGCTTTCTCTGGTGCTTATTGGGCAGTCAGAGGTTTCTGCTGCGGGAGTTTTGTCGTGAAATGTTCAATTTTTCACCCGCACACGGATGGGGATAAACATCTCGGGGACCGCTGATGAGTTTGTTCTGAGCATTTCTTGACACATTGGTATATTTCAGCGTCTGTACGGCAACAGAGAGACTTAAAACCTGCAAATAAAGCACGGTTTGTCAATTGATTCCTTCATGAAATAGCAGACGCTCACAATTCAAGCTCGCGTTTGATTCTGTTGCCCGCGGGACGCGATTTCTATCAGAAAATCTACTTTTTTTCCTTTCGGTTCCGCGACACATCGTAGCAGACGAACCCTCGTCGTCTGCTCCCGCTCCTCGCCGGCCTTGCCAGAGCGAGGCATGACGGGATTGCATTTTGGCGCACGCCCGATTTCCTCGGTGCAGCGAGCGCATGCACGCGTGGGGTGCCGCCGCTGAAACAAACTCTGAGAGTGCAACCACTAGTGGAGTGCCTGCCGAAACGAACTCGCTTTACGCCGCGAGTGGGCACGCGTGGACACGAGTGCTGTGAAACGAACTCGCTATAAGCATTTATTCGGGCGAATGTGGGCCCAAAACAAATCCAGAGGTACAGGCGTCGCGACAGCTGGATCAAGCACTGACGAAAGACTGCCTTTGCACGGCACAGAACAACTTCTCTTAAGGCTTCCCTAGAAGTCTAGAATATTCAACCTCGAATGTTCTGGAACTACAAATTGTGATTCTCACACATGCTAGAAACTTCTATTGACTTACAGAAAGATAAAAACAAGAAGCGATGGCAGGGATAGAACCCCGGCCTCCTGCGCGAGAGCCAAGCACGCTGACAACTAAGCTTTGCCGACTTGGCTATGCAGGCAACAATATTAAAAAAGTTGAAATTTTACGCGGTGCAGACTATCTACAAGTGAGAACTATGCAAGGATTTTGATTTTTCAAGATCGTCCATTATGACGAGATGCGACAGAATTTGTGAATAACAGGGTATGTTAATTATGATTTATAAATGATAAAAAAACTTTAAGTTAATACAGCAGGCATTTGTCAAGTATTGCGGCGTATTTAGATTTTTATGAGCGGACTAGGTACCGGTTGCAGACTATTCACGGGGTGCACTTTACCGAAGGAAGAATTTTTTTTTTTCAGCCTAAATTTTTGCAGACCATATACCAGATGCTGACTACAGACCGGAAAATATGGTAACTGAAATGCCCTTCATCAGTTACTTTGCAGCAAGCTAGCCTGATGTACGTCAGGCTAGCTTGCTGCGAAGTAGGCCGGCGCTTTGCCTCGGAATCCCCGAGGCGGCTTCAGCGTCCCCCCCAATCGGAAGTGAGCTGCCAGACGAGAGAAGTGCCACTGACGTTGTTCTTGATGTAGGCCCTTGTGTCCTGCGGGAAGGAGAGCCAGCGCTGCTGGTACTGCGTCCTCAGGTCGGCGTCCTTGGAGGTCAGGCTGTTCTTGATCTGGAGGCCGGCCGCCATTCGAGCAACCGGGCTGTTGCCGGCATTCTGGAGCACTTCCGACAGCGACTTGAGGAACTCCGCCTGAAACACAGGAGGGGGGGCTCTGCAACATGCCGGAACAGACCTTCTCTGCGGTCCCATCTCTTGAGAGCCAGACAACCCATCTAGCAAACATGACAGAACGCCTTGCCGGCAGCTTCAAGTACAAATGTGCTTATTGAAGGTCAGGGTGCCTACAAAATTACATCGTTCAGATCCATAAACTCCATGACCATTAAAAAATAAAAAAAGGGATAATCTCGAAATGAATCTGGGTCAGTCCAGCTTAGGTTAAAGAACCGCTTCTTTGACAATGACATTGTTGCTCACATTTCTTTGTTTGGAAAGCACAACTGTATCTCAGTGCGCCACAAAACTTCTTCAACGTCAACGCCACCGCATACCACATCTTCGTGCTTCACAGTGCACCTCCACGACACTCTCATCAGTAATTTTCCCCAACTTGGACAACTTTTTGGGAGTAACCCCAACAAATCCCAGATTTTTCCAGATGTTACGTAATTCTCCGACAGTTCCGGGTTTTCCAGGCAGGAAGACACCCTCATACCCCTGTCAGACGGGCATCTTGAAAATCTTTGGTGTAAATCTCCTTTAAATGTCATTTAGGCAATGTCAGACGCGCAAATCGAATGTCATTCAGGCTGATTGACATTTATGATCAACGGAGTTACAACTATTAACTCCTCAACTGCCCACTCCCGTCGACAGCAATCTGAAGGACTCCAAAAAAAATAAAAAAAATAGATACTCTTATTTAGGAATTCATCAGTTAGAATAAATTTTAAAACAATTTATGAAGATCTCTGCTTACTTTAAAGCGACTTTAGCATCCTTTTTATATATACATACATACATACATACATATATATATATATATATACTCGCAGGCACAGCAATCACGCCCTATCTGTTCCTTCCTGTTCATACTCGTCACTGCTCATTACTGTGCTCTCCGTTCTCCTTATCTCTTCGCTCTAGATCTTGTTTTTGTGTTCTCCGTTCTCCTTTGCTTGTGGTTTCGTTTTATAACTTAACTTTAATTTTGCACATTCTTTTGTATTTTGTTTGGAGGGCCAGTATCTGGCCCTCCAAGCGATCCACTTCATTTTTTGCTGATGACACGGCAGCTCAGATGGCTGCTAAGGAGCTTTGCTGCTGTACGTGCATACAAAAAAGAACAGTAACCCGAGTCTCTGGCGGTTCCGAAAGCTCCAATGTCGACACTACCGGAATCGGTGGGGTAAGCAGAGCAGACCCTGCAGACGAGGAACCGGACAGAGAACAAACTCGCAAGCTGAGGAACAATGAAGAGTTTTCACGCGGGAACATTATTGTTGCCTTTAGAGCGGCTCGTACTAGCCCGTACCCAGCAAAGTTGCTTCGCTAGCAAAAACAGCATGTGTAATCGTTAAAAAAAATCTATATAAACACAACCCATAATATTGTTTACAAAAATAAATGGCAATACATCAGCAATTTTGTTTTATCGAGCCATTTATTTTGCTAAATGGGCGACCGCTGCCTCAACAAATCGAAGAATGCAATTGCAATAAACATCAAAATGGCTTTCGAGATGTTCTCTGATACGTCCGACACCGAGAAGCTTTAATGACCTTTGGGAATCTCAAAGACCTTTGGTCTAAATGGCATTTGAGTTGACCATCTGACAGGGGTATAAAACTTACTGCAGCAGACAGGAGTCGGTATTGCTGAACGAAAAACACTTTCAAACTGCTCTGTAGCATTACTCTCCTTGTTTAGATTGCTACATCAACCCTACCACTTCACTCGACCCAAACTGTTACCGCAGCAGTGTAGCATATTCAAGGTAGCTGGTAAGCACAACCAGGTGGCCCCACATAGTTCCAACTACGACCTATTTTATAGTTGCTGCAACTAAGAAACGCAGGGTGTGACAAGTACCACACATCTTGTCATTACTCAGCAGGCAATAAGAACGCCCAAGAACAAATCGCAAAGCAGGTGTGATCAAAGTAGGCGTTCCTTGAGCTGATAGTGAAACTAACATAGTGAGGACTACAAATCACGTCTTGCCGACACCCAAGCATGTGCTCTAGATTGGAGGGGCAACTGAAGTTCCTCCCTGCGTTGGTGACCATGCACAGCACAACAAATAGTGCTGCCTTATTTTATAACCTCTCGAGAGCTGGAACGAGCGAGACGTTTTCTTTTCAATGTCGAACGTTTTGACAAGGCATTAAATGGTGCCGTCCCGATGGAGAAAATAGCACCGCTTGATTACGAGCGCCTCGCCGCGTGGACCGTTTACTCCCAAGTCACCACCTCGAGACTTCTGGTCGTTGTCCATTCTTGGAGAAAAAAAAAAAAAAAACAGTTAAGGCCCTGTCACACTGAGGCAACAGTCGGACAACTCTATCCGGCAACACGAGGAAATCGTGTTGCCGGAGACCCCGTCACATTGCGGCAACCACAACAGTCTGGCAACATGTTGCTGCCGCCCGACAACAGAGTTGGCCGATTTGTTGTCCGACCACCCTGTCACATCGCGCTTACGGCGTGGACAACACGGGAAACACTCCGCCATCTTGATTGTTTACCTTCGTTCATGTGCGGCGCAGCATCGCTGGAAATGTGACTCTACAAAGTTCTATACTTCGTTTCAGCTTCCGTCGGAGCGCAGCCAAAGGCTGAGGGACGGTTCGCAACTTCGAGAAGAGCATTCCTACGCACCACAAAGTAGTCCGCAAAAGTATTTTTTTTTAAATAACTGTTTTGTGCGTAAACCTTGCACCATATTCCGGATGTGTACTGCTGAGAATGATTTGCAACTAAAGGAACTAAAATATCTGAAGTTTATGTTTTATTAATACATGTACCTAAATGAATGTGGTTTGGTGAAAACACGTACATCTGCTGGCAACACTGCTGCAGCGCTCGGTTTTTCTGTGTAATTTCGTTCCCGTAATGGCCGAATCATGTGCTTCGCTGCTTTCCTCACCGAGTCGCTTCAAAACGTCCTTTTGCAAAGGCACGTTTGGGCGTCAGGCGCGTCGTGATGAATGTATACTTTCAAATTCGGCAGGAGACTCCGGCCGCGTCGTACCGCGAATACATTCTAAACAAGAAAAGCGTCCGGGCCACTACCATTCACTGATACACGGCGAAATCAGGGCACCCCTTTACCTGCCGATCACATTAAACGCCGAGAGGCTGGTGGAAAGGACTGCGCCTCGAGCCCTGGTATATCCAGACATTACAAGGAAACATCAACGGCCGGGTCATCGGGCACCTTGCAATGTGTACTTACATCTCGAAACTATGCCGAAATGCCGAACAGGTGGAAAACTCTGACACAGACGCCAGCGGCCAGCCTACGTACTGACATCCCCGGTGACTAAACTTCAGAACGTGAAAGGGCACTTTTTAAACCTGTAGCAGACGATACCTTTGATGCACCCGTAGCAGACGAAATACTCGGCGAGCGCGGTTGGCGCGGACGACCAGCGGCGCAGCGGAGTGATACAAAAGTGCAGGCGAGATCGCGTGACCTATTGCCAGCGTGTGATTGGCTCCGGCCATATGTAGCTTTGGCTGCGCTCGGACGGAAGCTGAAACGAAGTATAGTGCTTTCGAAGTGCCGGAAATGACCCCGGTACGACATCAACCAGTGACTGCGATTAGAAAACTTGACACGAGGAGTATTTTCCAACCTTTATTTTATCAAAATGTTCTTCATTTGTTGACAAAGCAGATAGCCTTAACCGAGGAAAGTGAAATCGCTGATATAAGTTTGGGACTTACGCCACCGCATGAAGTGTTTCTGTTCGGTTCATTTTTTCGTTCAATTCCTATTTCTACTGTAAAATTGAGTTAGCACTGGCAGTACCCCAAAGCCTCTTTTGTAGCGTGGTGCGAGCTGAACTGACAGTGCTTGAAAACTGCGACACCCGACACGATCGGCCTTCATAACAGTCGGTGGAATAAATATTTTTTCAACGCTTTCTATTTGCCTACCGCCTGCTATGAGATTGCTTCATTCCCCAAAACGTCCTGAGTATTTTTTACACAAATCAGGTGTCTGGTAGCAGCCGTTTCCAAGTTCCAAGCATCAACAATTATGATCAGAGTGATTGTTTTAATGCTTCGATTTTTTAATCTTTGCTTTCCTGGATTATTTTCATTAAAACATTCATCAAATTATTTTAGCTGCACATCAGCCTTAATTATTGTTAAATAACGTTTTCCAAGCCTTTATCTGAGTAAGACGTTATTGATAGGAAACTAGCTCTGCCATCGAAGCTATTTGTGTTGTCAAGTTGCCGGCTCAAAATTCGCTCAGCCAGCGATCAGGGCAACACACGTTGTCCAACACAAGTTGCTGCTGTTTTTGTTGTCTAAAGCTGTCATACCAAGGTAACATTTTAGTTGTCGTCCATGTTGTGCTGCTGTTGCCGCAATGTGTCAGGTTTGTCGGACAACACGGGGAGCGAGCAACAAGTTGCCCGACTATTGGACAATGTGTTGTGTTCATACCTCGGCAAACCTCGCTCATGAGGGCACTCACTCACCCTCACTCACCTTCATCTTCACAGGTGAGGTGAGGGTGAGTGAGGACCGTGAGGGCTGTGAGGACCGTGAGTGTGTGAGGGCCGTGAGGGCGGTGAGTCTGTGAGGGACGTGAGGGGTGTGAGGGCCACGAGTGCGTGAGGGGCGTGGGGGCGGTAAGTGCGTGAGGTTCCCTTCAGACAGAGCAACTTTCTCAGCAATTTTGGTTTTGCTGGCGGGCTGTTCCCTAGCTTTTCTTAGATCTACATGAATTGCTGAGTTCGAGTCCGGCTCGAAACAAGCGAGCAACTCGGAGCAATTCGAAGACGTTTGTAGCGGCTGCATCCAATCAGGGACGCAATATTTTTACGTGATACCTCGTGCCGGTGATGATGACAACAGAAGACTTTGTTCTGGTTTGATATTGATCACTTTTGGAACTAAACTGTTTCAGAAAGATGCATTAACATTCTCAACGAGATTTAAATGCACAAAAACACTTTTATAGCGCGTAATTGTGTGTCTAAATAGTGCAAGAAATAAAATTTCATGATGATGCTGGCAAATTGCAGCAATTGGTTGCTGCGTGTGAACGCGGGCGGCCCGTATTGCTGGTGTTGTGACGTCAAGTTTCTGGGCGACATTGCCCCACCTGAAGCGGGCCTGAGTGGCGTGAGGGCCATGAGTGCGTGAGGGGCGTGAGGGCCACGAGTGTGCGAGGGGCGTGAGGGGTATGAGTGCGTGAGGGCCGCGAGTGCGTGACGGCGGTGAGTGGCGTGAGAGCCATAAGTGCGTGAGGGCCGTGATGGTGGTGAGGGGCGTGAGGTTCAGTGAGGGTGAGTGAAGGGCTCAAGGGGAGTGACTGTGAAGGTGAGTGTAGCTGTGAGGGTGAGGGTTAGTGAGGGGCTTCGGTGAGTGTGGCTGTGAGGGTGAGTGAGGGTGACCTAAAATGCCGACCTCTGGTTGTGTTGCTGTTGCCATCGTGTTGCCTCAGTGTGACAGGGCCTTTACTGTCCTCGAGACATAGAATGGTGCAGTTGTGTGAAAGATGAGTGGATGAGCATGTGACTTTAGAAAATGCTTTCTGGAAGCAAATACTACCACAAAAGAAATCTTGTGCAAAACTACTCTCGTACATGCGCGTTCGCGAGATCAAGGTCGTACAACAAAACTGTGGTCACCTTGTTTTTGCATTCAGAGGCGACACAAAAACGACACCACACCCGACAGAGCCTGGCTCATGCAAAACAGCCAATACCCAACATAAAAAAAAAAAAAATGCTTGTTCTGTTATCGACATTCAGCTTGCAGTGAGAGCAGCAAAGGTGAGACACATTTGCACCCGTTTCGAATGGGTCAGCATGGATTGAACCTGCGTCAAAACGAGATCCACACAAGTTCCAAATGCGCGATCGCGATTTGCAAAACATATGGTGTTTCGATCAACAGATCAAGACAAAGGTGTTCTTTTTTTCTAGTGGAAGCACTCTCAGAGCTATTTGAGAGCCATAACACCGCTGCGTAGGTTTCAAACGCCCGTGAGCGGCCAGAACGTCACCGTCCGCAGAGTCAACAAGGGATGACTCACCGCACGATCCCCGGAACGAACAACCTACCAGGGATGAACCCTCAAACTCACCAGATTATTCTGCGCGGCTTGTTCCAGGTACCTCTGCGCTGCTTCGAGTTCATTTTTGTCTGGAACGAAAGGGAAAAGCCGTGCGTTCCATAAAGGACCTCCCGACAGTCGTCAACGGATTTTCGCGCTTCGTACGCACCCGCGAGGGTCGAACTTTGATTCTCAACGGGCAGCTCGTTTACCCGAAAACGTGTTTAATGCTTGCTTGTTTTGTTTCGTACGATCCACGGGGATTAAACTAGAATGACGATGCGGTTTCGAAGATCAGTCGGGGAGTTTTGCCGGCTCACTGCTCCCACGATAACGGGCGCCGGCTATCGCGGTACCCCGGGATTCCAAAACCATGGAGGTTTTTTGTTCTTTATTTTAACTTTTTTGGGTGAACTTTTAGCGGCGGACAATGTGAAATGCATTCACGTACGCTGCCGGTTCCACGTTTATCGACAAAATGTCTCGCCGAGCGCGCTCTTTTATGTTCCGGTCGTGAGAACGGGGGAGGGGGGCATAAAGGAATCCCCCCCCCCCCACCACCACCGCACACGAGCGTTATGTTCTGCGGCGCCCGCGGCTACCCGCGATACTCGGACGTGGACAAACCAAAATTTTGTTTTCGGTTTGTCAGTTTTTATCGCGTCGAAGGAGACAGTCGTCACGGGCCGGCATTTGAAGCCGGCTCCGATTCAAACGTTCCGGAGGCGAGCTCGGCCGGTAAGGCTTAGCGAAACGCTGATTATTTTCTTTTTTTTTTTTTCGCCTAGCCGCGAATGGCTGCTGATGGCTGTTGCCAAGCCGCAAAAACGCCTTACCTGGGGAAACTGTCTTTTCTAGAATTGTGATTAGGTCCATTGTGGTCCTCCAGTCCGTCGGAAGACGGGCACTGAACGGGAACTACGCGCTTTAAAACCTGGGCTTTGCCTCGCTACGATCCTTCATTACCGGCGAGCGCAAAGCACATGGGGTGCGCACACGAGCAGTGCGCACTCTCGAGAGAGCGCTTCTGACCGCAGCTCGTCGCCGATTGGTCCGCTGAGGTCTGCCGGCATTCGAAACTGAGGAACAACGCGGAGTCCCGTAAAATCATATGCGTAAAATTTATCCAGCTCGAACATTTAATAAATTCTCGAATTAAATTCGGGTAACTATGTTTTAGTTACCACTGTTTAAATTCTTGAATATCTCTCGAAGCAAAAACGAGAACCTTCACGTCCTTTGTGCCAACTTTACTAGATCAATGTTGCTTTGTGATAATTACCGAACAAAATAAAATTACAACAATGTCATGCTGCGAAATTTTGGAAGTATTTCTATATTAAAGTCACTGATTGTTTAAGAATTAAACATAGAGTTATTACAATAAACGCTAGAGGCTCAGCTGGCGCTAGTGTGGGCGCTAGTGTCTACGGGACTTCCGGTTGCAAATTGAAGCAGACAGCATGCAGTCTACTTTTCCAGTCTTCCTGTGTATTCCTATGGGAAAACGCGCGTGAATTTTGTCTCTTCGCCGGAAAATAACATGAATAACTTTTGTTATTTCGGTTGTACCGGATAGTATGTACCTTTATTAATATGGTGATAGTGTAATTGCTTGAGTTACAGCATTTTTTTCTTTACCACTGAACGATGTTAAACTTCGCTATATTTCAGGCCCAAACCTCTGTTCCATGGCAGGTATGTAGAAACGAGCGACGATTCTAAGCAAAACAACGATCGAAAGGAATGCAAAGTGTGTTCAAAGTTCGCCAGCATTCCGTTGGTGCTTATATATTGTTAATATGCCCGCCCTGTCACTATATGAAAATGACCCCGGCGTGCATCTTTACGAGTGATTAAAGAAACGTTCGAAACGTAAAGAATAAAGTACGTGGGCTACTAAAGGTGTGTTTTCTTATTATTTCCTATGTCGGGCAGTTTTTATCGGGCACCTGTTCTCTGGCTTTCACCCTATTTGCAAAGATTTGGAGCGTGCGGGTAATGATTTGAACCCAGAACAAGCATCTTCGCACATATTCATGAGCAGAAAGAATAAAGCAGTACTTATTTATTGTAAATCGGACTGTATTACGTGACTTTCAATTTATTTTGATCGTTTGCAAGCACGAGGAGTTACTTATCCAGAGTTACTGCGTAGTTCTTGCCGTCTTTCTTGGTTTTCCACATGTCCTTCGTTCGTTTGGCACGTATATCCCCCATGCTGGAAAGCGTCGACGCCGTGTTCGCGCTAACAGTGTCCGACAGTGCACATAAATACACGTACGAAGTGGTTTTAACTTTTAACACCGTTTTTCATGCCACGAATTTCAAATAAAAATGCTGTAACTGACCAATTATTTCGTCTGCGTGACTGAGAAATGTTCCAATGTGCCTAGTACGTGCAAATTATTCGTGATATTTCCTCTTACAATCGAGCGCAGAGAGAAAATGCACTCGCTTTTTCCCATAGGAATGCATTACCGGAAGTCAATTTCTGACTGCTGTCTGCTTCAAAATGCAACAGCACACTAGCGCCAGCTATTGTATATGTGGTCCGTTATGCAGCGCCCTTAGACGCAAGAGACCCAACGCTTTCGAAGGAGCAAGCCTTCTTCATTGAAGGGGGCAACAACGTGTTCGCTTTTTGTGTGACGTTGTAGGGACGTTGTGCGGTTGTTCCAGTTTGCCATCCATCTCTCAGTTCCTTCGCTCGGCTCGCAGCTCGTCGCAATGGTAAAGGCCACCGATGTTTTCCCCGTTTCTAACCTATTCTTAAAGTCAACGCGATCATAAAACAATCGAAAATCATCATAACGATGTGCTGTTATCCCCGACTACCAAGATTCACCAAATGTACCATTTCGTGATACCGCATTTCGGTCACTTCGCTACCTGTAAGCTAGGTCGCATCAAACGTCGCTATCGCCCTGACCCTGACGCCGCTCCTACAACAAGTTATTTGTCACGAAAATCTAAGACACCTTTAGATCCTTGTTGAAGAGAAAACGTCAGAAGTAACTTATGTTTATTTATTATTTTTTTTTTATTTGTAGTAGTGACATTCGAAAGAAAGATGGCTTACCTGCCATGCCCTAGTGCTACTATGTTTTAGGGAAGTTGTAGTCTCGTGCACTGCCGATAACTGCTTTTCGGATGGTCGCCGAAGCGATCAGAGGAAGTGACAAAATCTAATTGTAAAAGATTCAACCGAAACCAGACTCTGCTTCCTTCTGTTATGGGAGACAGCAAGCCGGTCAAGGGCCTTTCCTGAATGGCTGTACTTTTTTCAGCCAGCGTCACCAAGTTCCACGTCGGTCGGTGCCGGAGGCAGGTCCCCCAAGACAACTGCACCCCGATCAAGCGCTAGCTCCACCGTGAAACAGAGGTAAGGCTCGATCGCAGTCTTGGACCCCCCGCACGTGCCCCTTGAAATGAGGACGCGGTGCAAAAGCGACCGCTTCTTTAGGGTCATATGCGGAGAGCAAGTCGTTTGCTTCTTGCGCAGGACTTGCGGTGACGTCATAACGACGCTTACCTCTGATTGGCTTTGATTGAAAGGATAGCGGGGTAGACTAGGGAGCCTTCATGTGCGCTTTGCTAGGGTGATGCCACCCTTTGTAATACCACTCGCCGACAAACCAGCAGCCATTTTGGTTCTCGGCGATAATCCGTGGGGCTTATAACCCTCCCGGAAACAAGCACCTTATCTCACAAGTTCGGAGCAGCGTTGTGGAACCCATGGAGGGAGGATTAGCATTTTCCCCCTGGGATGGGAGGACGGATGGACACAAAGGCCACTTTCTCGTGCACGGGGAAACAACGATGGGAACGAAATGGCGGTGGAAGAGGGTGTGGGAAAGGGAAACAGGCAGTTGGCATCACTCTATGCGAAGCGCACATGAAGGCACCCTAGGGTAGACCTAAGAACGAAGGGCGAGGGTAAGACGGGCCGGGGAGGAGAAAGCAGACGGAACGCTGGAGAAGAGAGGGGGAAACCTGCTTCTCCTTCTCTCTTTAGCGTTCCGTCTGCTTCCTCCTCCCCGACCCGTCTTACCCTCGCCCTTCATTCTTAAGGCCCGTTCACACTCTTGCGACCGAGAGAGACCAGACCGGTTTTTAAGCCTCTCGCAATCTCTTAGGACCAGCCGCGGAGCTGGTCCTAAGAGATCGCAAGAGGCTTAAAAACCGGTCTGGTCTCTCTCGGTCGAGCTCGGTCGCAAGAGTGTGAACGAGCCTTAATTTAGGTTGCAACGGACTATAGATGCCTTGAGGTCTACCCACTATTTCTTTTTTTCAATCAGCCAGTCAGAGCTCGGCGTTCTGATATCATCGCAGCCCCTGTGCAAGAAGCAGACGAATTTGTGCTCCGTATTGGAATCCAATCGCTTCGACACTCGTCTATCTGGTAGCTATTCAGTCATAAAAAAAAAAAAAAAGAAACCAATGAATGGAGTGCATTGAAACTTTTCACCAAGGTGTCTTTAGTGGTGGTCTTAGGAAAAACATGTAAGCCTAAAAAAAATTCCTATGCACAGGGAGGGAAGAGGCATAAAACCGCCTGGATGTCACTGCTACGCACAGGTGGTAGCACGGATCTGTTTTTCAGTGTTCATCTCTAAGCAGCTTTCGTGTTTTTGCTTTATATTGTGCCATCTGTGAGTCCTCCTGGCAATATCCCACACTGCCTGGTGGTAGTTATAAAAATGCAGAGGGTTGGGATGACTTTATAGGCACCCTAATGAAGGGAAGCAAATTGGCTTAGAAGGGCGAGGGGAGGAATAATACTTTCCGTTTGTAGGCTAGGTGGCGCAAGCTACCGCCCGTTATGAAACCATTAGCATCTATCCATCCAGAGTAGAAGTGTCTGGCAGATGGCTTTTACTCTTTTCCTTCCTGTTTATAAGGAAAACCAGGATTTTTCAGGCTTAGATGTTTTTCCTAAAACCAACACTCATGAAATTTGAGTATGATAAATACACCACCTATGGACATCTCTGTGAAAAGTTTGAATGCACAGTGTCTAGCGTTACGTCCCACGAAATAAAAATTAAAGTTACCTCCGACATAACTTTACCCCTAGGTTTCAGAGTAGTATGTCCAACCTAATCCAAAAATGAAAATTAACGGGTACGTCGGAGGGAACTCTAAATAAAAATTCAAGTTACGTCCGACAGAACACGAAACTGAGAAAAACAAAACAACTTGTGCTTCTCTGTAATGCGAAATTAGAGCGCAGCTCTTGAGGTATGTTAATTTTGGATATATTGTGGCAGAGAATTTGACAGATATATATATATATATGTTTGATTATTTTTGTTTTGTTTGAGGGTAGGCCTGGGAGGATGCGCGGTGTTTGTTTCAGCGTGAAAGGTTTTTGGCTATAGTAAGTTACAGGGTCAAGAAGGTAGCGGCTTTTCCCTTTCCCTACCATGGACGACCTGGGTTCGTCCACACTGTTTGTACCGCTCCCCCCGAAGACGAGCTGGGCTCGTCCACTTTGATTTGGGCTCCAATACGCTACCATGGACGAACTGGGCTAGTCCACGTGTTTCTAGTTAGCTTTGCCAGTGGATAGATGGCGCTTCACGGAAAATAAAAACATGGTAAATTTCTGAATTTGGCGAAAAATTGTTCCAACGCAGGCAACATGGGATTTAAAAATGGCGGCAACATCTTCTGGTCACTGAGTTCGTAGTGACGATCTTGCATCAAAATTGGGGCAAAAACGAAGATATTGTGACGTCTCTTCAGATTCAGGAGACGAGGAAATGAATCTTTCATCGGACAGCAAGAGCGATGCAACTGAGTTACTGGATTTTAGCTGAGACGACTTCGATTTCGATGAGGACATTGTGTCGGCATTGGACTACAATCAACGTAAAAAATCCCCCTCCTGCCCCTCCATGTTTTCCGTTCACTTTGCGTGCAAGGTGATCTGAACTGTCTGCAGTACTGCCACACCCGGCCTGAACGTCCATGTTCTACTGACGCTGACAATATTCAGATCCGACCGGTTAAATATGTCATAGATCTTCTCGCTCCACCACTAACACATATTTTTAATCTTGCTATTGAGACAGGTGTATTCCCAAAAAGAATGCAATTAGCCAAAGTATCAGTGATACATAAAAAGGCGTAACAAATGACATAGGCAATTATCGTCCTATTTCTATTTTACCTGTCTTTTCTGAGGTTTTCGAAAAAAATATTGCATAACCGATTAAGTTCATTTTCTGATAGGCATGGCCTGCTAAACGCCGCACAATTCGGCTTTAGAAAACATCTTTCCACGGAAGCAGCACTTTTAGTACAGAAAGAATTTATTTTGGAAACTTTTGGGAATAGAAAGCTAGTTTTAGGAGTATTTATAGATTTCATCAAAGCCTTCGATTGTTTAAATCGTAGTATCCTACTACAAAAACTTGAACGTTATGGTTTTCGCGGTCGTGCACTGTCACCTTTGAGTTCATACTTAAAACATAGACACCAATATGTGCATTTAAATGGCTTTTCTTCTTTGGTCAAACCAATTACTCCCGGTGTTCCCCAGGGTAGTATATTAGGTCCGCTCCTATTCAAGATATATGTGAATGATATAGTCAACATAGATAAAGAAGCAAAACTTGTTATGTATGCCGACGGTACAAGCTTATTTTTTTCTGCCGACGAGCCAAACTTACTTATCAGTCTTGCAAATAAAACATGATCGAAATTAAATTCATGGACAAATGAAAACTCGCTGAACATTAACGCGAGCAAAACGAAAGCCGTTATATTTCGTCCTAATAATAAACAAGTCTCGTACAATACTAGCCTTATCTTAAATGCGTCACCTATTGACATTGTTTTTTTCTTTTAAAACACTCGGCGTTATTTTTTCTGAAAACATGTTGTGGGACTGCCACGTAAATCACGTTATCAGTAAGTTATCTTGCGTCGTCGGGTTGGTTAATCGTAATCGCTCTATCTTGCCTATTTCTGTATGACTACTTATATACAACTCCCTTTTCTACTCATACTTAAGTTATTGTCACCTCGTATGGGGCACGACCACGTCAACAAATTTAGGTAATATATTTTTACTTCAAAAGAAAATAATCATAATTATATGTAACGCTCCGTATGACTCTCATACTGCCGACTTGTTTACGCACTTTGCAATTATTACTGCGCATAATTTATATAATTGCAGGTTGAGTGTTAGTTTTAAAAACAAAGAAAAAAGGAATTCTCGCTTTCTAGCTGAACTTTCAGCACTGACCAAAAATATGCAGGCGTATCCCACTCGTCACACTGAGTATTGGAAGATGATCCCTCACAGGACAAATTATGGTAAACAAATGCTCAAACACACCCTACCGTTTTTACTCAACAGTCTCACAAGTAATGATTAGGACCTTAGCTAAATAAATGTGAAATTTGTACTGTCCATGCTAAAAATATAATTATGAATGACTGTCGAGTCACAGTATTTCATTCTTTATTTCCCTTCCCTGTTCTATAACTTATTTGCTGTTCTTCCTGCCGTATGTTTTTGCCACTGTAGGGGGCCGGAGACCCGTCAAGCTGTTCCTTTGCAGCTTTTTTCTCCGGCCTCCCCTTCATCATTGATGAGAAATAAAACTATTATTATTATTATTATTATTAATATTATTATGTGAACTGTCTGCGGTGATGCAGTGAAGCCAAACTTTAGTCCCCTTTTCTTTTACAGTGTGTTCAAAGATCTCTCATATAATATATTTTTTGGCATTTGTTTTTTGTATTTCATATTAAATTTATGGGGCACATAAAAAAAAACAATTGGTATTTTCAAATCGTTTTTTTTTTTTTTCAAAATTTTTGAGGTAGGCAAAGGGTTAAAGGGATTCATATATCCCTCCACCACCTCCGCATCCAATAGCGTCCCATCCTTTCCGTGACATCGTGGCCAACGTGGGAGAGGGTTTTGCCTTCCTGCAAATATTTGCTTTATCTTTCGACTTTGACTTATCGTTGTGGAAGCCAGGAGAGGGAGATTAGAGTTTTCCCCCTCCGATGGAAACAAATACGACTTTGGGGGGTTAGGTTCCCCCTCCGATGGATACAAAGGCTACGTTTACATGGATGCGACAGCAGCGCATCGGATCCAGTTAGCGAATCGGATCCACTTCAACCAGTACGTTTACATGGATTCGGATCGACCAGTAGCGGCACCTCGTGTCGAAGGATCACAACGCAAACCTCGTGACCTTCAGAATGTTTCCGAGGTGTCCGGTTTGCCTAGCGGCACGCAAAGCAAAACTCCCCTAATCCCTCGCTCGAGCACTCGATCCGATCCGCTAGCGTATACATGGAGAGTCTCGATTCGGATTGACCATCTCAAACAACCCCGTCTCAGCGGATCGGATCGGATCCGATCCGATCCGATCCGAGTTGTTTACATGGACCGATTCGATTCGTTAACTGGATCCGATGCGCTGCAGTCGCATCCATGTAAACGTAGCCAAAGGCCACTTTCAGGGGCTCGGTTCTCTCTCCGATGAAAATGAAGGTCGCTTTCTTAAAAAGTGGGGGTCGCAGACAAGTTGGCATCACTCTGTAGCCAATATCTATTCATTGAAGCGGAACAAGGGGCGTTTCCAGTGAACTATTCTTTCGACTGCGGATGGATTTGAAACGGGCGCATCACGCTTGTGGGAGGAGCTTCTCCAACCTTTTTGACTTGTAAGCGACTATAGTTGCTCCGGATTTCTTGAAGCCGTGGCCTGTGACGTTGCATGACGTCAGTTTTCCCGCTAAATTTACCTGGAAAATTGACGCCACGTGTCCTCAACACCAATTCAGTTTCGAGCACCAGAGTTTCCGGCAGGCTTCTTAAAAACTGGCACAAGTTTCACTCACCACTCGAGTCGCTACTCGCGCTAGCTTTGGCAGTGTTTTCTTTCAGTCTTTCTTAAATAAAGAGCTGTTTGTGGGAGTTGCCCGGGTGTGAGAATGACAATAGACCCTCTGCCCTTAGCCATATCAACTTTGCTCTCAGCACAAGCCAGCAAGGGCTACAAGCTGGCATACAAGTGCGGCAGAAAAAGTGGGGGTGGGGTGTGTTGACAGTTCAGTTCCCATATTTGGTTAATGATACTTCACTTTTCTTTTGAGTGTCGCATTAGCACAAAGTGTTTTCAGATCAGAAAAAAGAAAGAAAATCTATGTGACAGCTTGAGCAGCCTCCATATGCGAGGAACACGGCCCAGCCTCCTCAACAAACCTGGAGGCATAGATGTAGATGCGATTTCAACCAGTTTACAAATGCTGCATGGGACGTAATGCAGTAATAATTAGCGTTATTCTTGTATTTACTTCATGTATCGGCCGTAATCGAAACATTCAATAAGGTGATGTAGGCGTTACACAGAACATAACTTTTATTTCGTGCGCCGTTGGACGTAGCTTCAAGTTTTATTTTGAGTTCTGTCGGACGTAACTTTAATTTTTATTTCGAGTTCCATCGGACGTAACGCTAGACACTGCGAAATATTTATTGCACTCAGTTCATTAGTTTATTTCCGAATAGCGCTCAGGAGCATCCTGTATATTCTTTTGAGATGTGGAAGTGATGTCGAGCGAATGCCAAACGACCTCGCATGACCATCAGGCCTCCGAGAGAGGCAACTGCACAGTCCGTCTTTTGGTTTCTCTTTCCCCACCAGAATGGTGGCAAAATCAAGTTCATTCTACCGTGCGCGAGATCGAGCAGTGGGAGGAGCAATTTCGTGTGGTTGACAGCTGTCACATTCAAAAGCCAAGGGGATGGCAGCATCATTTCTGTTCACCGTTAGGCTCGCAAGCGTGTAATTAGCGACATCTCCGCCAACTGTACAATTTGAGGACATCATCATTTTAATGGTAATGCAAGAAGGGACCTTGCTGGTGGTGCTCGCAGGCCACCGAGATCAGAAACCAGAAAATGTGCACACCCTTTTTTTTTTTTTTTTTTTTTGTAAGTCCTTTCTTTATTACGAGAGAATCTGACTGGCAGTTTATCTTTGGGGGCTCTTGCAGGAAAACCACGACCGCCAGCAGTGGAAGGACGCGCACCCCCAATGCCGCAGGCGGCGGCATGTGGAAGTTCTACACGGACGACTCGCCCGGAATCAAAGTGTACGTCTCTTGTCCGTCGGGCTCAGGACACGAGCCGACACTGCTGTCAGTTCTGGGGAATAACTGGGGGTCCTCTTTCTTTGCAGTGGCCCAGTTCCAGTTCTGGTGATGAGCCTTCTCTTCATTGCCTCCGTCTTTATGCTCCACATCTGGGGAAAGTACACCAGGTCGTGAAAGCCCTTTTACCTCGCCTCCCTCTGGGACCACCGGCTCCACTCAAGTTGTCTGTACAATGGATCAATCAATACATGTGCAATGTTCTCTCCCTGGACTCGCATCCATTCTTCTCTGACTGGTTGTGGTTGCATCTGTTATTGACTATCGCTTTTTTGGTTATGAAAGCCGGACATACTTTAACATACCTCAGCAAGTGCTTGCCCGAGGCTGGGGGAGAGGGTTTGCTTACATGGATTGCACAAGCACATCAACAGGCAGTGCTGATGTGTATCAGAATGCTCAAAGTCTGGTGCATACTCTAGATTTTGTTTTCTGCCACAATGTTGCCAAACAGAGTGTGGCACTTGCCATACTTGCTGTGTTCCCTGTGGCAGCAGTATTCCCTCTGCTGGGAGTACCTGCACTGAAGTGACAAGATGGGGTTGTCTTCTGTGAGAATACTGCTTTGCTCGGCAATATGTGTAGAATAAGGAATGTTGGTTACAAACTCGGTATCTCCCGACCACAGTGTTAACAAGGTATACCCCTGCGTGATGTGTTGGTAGTATGTTTGTACAGAATGAAGCTAGGTGCTATTTTGATGCCAAAGGATTAACTGTCCCATGGAGCGAGCAGACGTCATCAGCTTGAAGCGCTCCAAACGGCACCTTAAATCCTTTCTCCAAGTGAAGCCAGCTCCCAGCTAAGAAACCACGCGAAAAGCTTAGACGATGACACCAAGTTTCCCCGATCCCAAAGGAGCGGAATAAAGCTGATGGATTTCGGCTTCGGTCCCATAGGCTGGCGCACTTCGACGAGGCTCCCATTGGCCGCTGCGCGTCATTTTCAACGACCGCCACCCCATGGCGCTGCGTGTCCGCGAGGCAGCGGCTCCTCGCCCAAGGTCAGCGCGCGCGCTCGACCGTCGACGCAAGTACGAAGCAGACGACAGAAGGGAGCGGAAGAGCGGCGTGCATGCTTTTGCATTCACAACTCATAAGAAGTGCTTAGGTGCACCTCGAGCATTTTTTATCTGCTGAGTATGTTATGTTCTATCGGGGGAAAATGAAATGCGAACAGAGGAGCGCGTGGCTCGCGGTACAGGCTGCGCCCCCTGGAAGTGAGCCTAGGGGCGAGGGTGCGTGACCTACTCCGATGCAGAGCCGATGTGTTTACATCTGCTGCTACTAACGGCGAGCTTCCTCGCGCTGCACGCGCCGAGCGAGCAAAGATAGCGGTGGTAGCTTTCAGCACACTATACTTCGTCTCACCTTAGTATGAACTATTGTTAGCCGCGGGTGCTAAAAGCGCGAGCTAGTCGCTTTGAAGGAAGCCGCGGCGGCTGCACGAGCGCTCGTGCAGCAAGTGCTCTATACTTCGTCTCACCTTAGTATGGACTATTGTTAGCCGCGCGTGCTAAAAGCGCGAGCTATTTGCTTTGAATGAAGCCGCGGCGGCTGCCCGAGCGCTCGTGCAGCAAGTGCTCTAGTCAAGGCAGTCAAGGCTGGCAGCTCGCGCTAGCATAGCCTTCGCAGTTAGTCCATGCTAGGGTGAGACGAAGTATAGTCAAGGCAGTCAAGGCTGGCCGCTCGCGCTAGCACAGCCTTCGCGGTTAGTCCATGCTAAGGTGAGACGAAGTATAGAGGCGCACTGCCGAAGCTTGGGGAGCGCCGAGGGAAGGGCGTAAACGCATCGGAGTAGGTGACGCACCCTCGCCCCTAGGCTCACTTCCAGGCGGCGCAGCCTGTACCGCGAGCCACGTGCTCCTCTGTTCGCATTTCATTTTTCCCCGATGGTATCAGTCCTGACATAGTTTAAAGGCTGACGTACAAACTGTTTTCTGCAGGGAGGATAGTCCTCTTAGCGCTCCCCTCTGCTAAGCTGCGAGGGGAGCCAAGTTGGGGCGAGGTAAAAAGTAGAGGAGAAAGGAAAGGAGGAGGCGGGCAAGGATGGAAAGGGCAAATTGTTCGTCCACCTTTAAGGGCCCTGAAAAGAAAAGAATTTTTTTAACATTCTGGTTGGGACACGCGTGTCAAAAAATTAATTTTACGCGAAAAAAAAAAAAAAAAAAACATTTTAGGGCAATATTGACGGCGCGAGAGGCGGTTTAGTCGGTAGTCACCTCCTTTCCACTTGTTTTCTCGGCATGTCGGGCGCGTGAAGGAGAGGTGGATCGGCTTCGCCTTCACGTTGAGGTGGAAAGGGCGAATGACAGTGGCGTACCAACTTGTTTTTGAGTGGGGGGGAAAACCAGACCCCCCCCCCCCCCCCCCCCCCCAGGGCCGGGGGCGGTGCACTTGGGATCCAAGAGTCAAAGAAAGAACAAAAAAAAAACTTAGGAAGAAGGACAGACAGCACAGTTGCACAGTTCTTTCAACTAGCGACACACATTTAGTGATGTCTCCTTCGATACCTACTATCTCCCTCCTAACTTTTGAAACTACCTTTTGAACTAAGCTTAACAGATTTGTTTAAAAAAAGCCGTGAAAGTTACACTTATGCCGCTTGTGGAGGTGAGTTATACGGCCAGGGGGACATATTATAGGGGGCTAATCGTATCGATCAGTCGGCTAATTAATTAAAATTCGTTGGTTAACTTTTTAATTAATGAAAATAGACATATGGTTTCAATTAGAAACTTGCTCAGCGTCATCGAAAACCCCTAAATCAGTCATTTTCAGAAAGACTTTGAGCGCGTGAGAAGCGTAGTAGTGCACTAAAGTTACCGCTTGTGGAGCAGGCACAATTGGGGCTAGATAAAGAGACGGAAAAATCGCGCGGGCGCCTAATCGCAACCTCTAGCTTTGTACCTGCTCCACGAGCGGTAACTTCAGTTCACTACTACGCTTCTCACGCGCTCAAAGTCTCTGAAAATGACTGACCTCACGTGACCGAGATCCGATCACGTGAGGAGCCGTATCAAGTGTCGTGCAGCAAAGTAGACGTTGCACGCGCCCCGGCGTACGTTCCCAGGCTTTTGAGCCGCCGCGCGCCTCGAACGCGCGGCGCTGCTATTCGCCGAATTCAGTCACGTGAGGAGCTGGATCCACATGCCATGCGTGAACGGCTCCCGTAGGGAGCCTATTGGGCAGGAGAGCGAACTATAGGGGGCGTTTTATCGAGCTTGTTGTCCCCACAGCCCGGTGTTTACCAACACAGCATAACAAAGAAATTGAACCTGGCCGAGCACGGTCTGGGCACGAGCGCTTCGCTCTGACCAGTGCTTTGGTCGCACGAGGAGTGGCCTTCAAATCGTCATCTTCGATTTCTCGGATCAAAAACAAACAAGAAAATACGGTTTGTTGTCCCCACAGCTGAAGCGCACCGCTAGAGGCGTGACTGTTCGATCTCCTCCCCAATACAGGAACTCTGAAGCCCGGTTCAGACACTTGCGGTTGAGTGCGTTTGACTGCGTTGCGGCGAGAACCGAAAGCCAGTCACCGGCACATCTGTGCTTCGTATGAAGCGTAGAACCCAATTTAAGGAATCTCTTGGCACGCGCTATGAGCAGGAGGAATGTCCTGGTTTCTCGCTGCCGCAACGCAGTCAAACGCAGTCAAACGCAACTGTCTGAACTTAAGGATAGCCGGTGACGAGCACAACATCGCTGCTCCTTCTCTTGGGTTGTCCAGAGTTGAGATTAACTACCTGAAGCCAGAGCTGAATTAGTCAAAGGGCCCTCTATCTGATTTTGGCAAGGATGTTTTCTTTTTTCTTTGTCTTTATCTTGTAGTGTATTTATCGATTTTGTCCGTTTTCCAGGCGTATATAAATATATTTTTTTTTCCGTAACTTCCTTATTAGTTTCAAAAGTTATGAGGAAGATTTTACGTATTGAAGGAGACATCAGTAAATGTGCGTTGCTAGTTGAAAAAACTGTGCTATCTGTCCTTGTCCCTAAGCGTTTTTATTCTTTCTTTGACTCTTGCACTTTCACCAACCCGCTCTTTGTTCTTTGACTTGGTATCCCTTGAACGCCGCCGGCCAGTGTTTGTCCTGCCCAGTGGCGGCTTTTTCTGGGGGGGGGGGGGGGGGGGCAAAACATATTCACTTGCCCCCCCCACTCTGAGAACTGGGAGGGCAAGCGCCCCCCTTGCCCCCCCGGTTGGTACGCCCATGGCGAATGACCATTCCGTGACGTCATGGGCTTTGCGCGCAGACTTTCAAATAAATCTCTGGCCATCAATATTGCTCTAAAAATATCTTTTTCGCGTAAATTTTATTTTTTCAGACGCGTGTCCCAACCAGATTGTTAAAAAAAAAAAAAGAAGGTATTTTTTTAAACAGTCTGCTCGGGACACGCGTGTCAAAAAATAAATTTTACGCGAAGAAAAAATTTTTAGAACAATATTGACGGCGAGATATTTGTATGAAATTCTGCGCGCGAAGTACATGACGTCACGGGTCATTCCGGAATGACCATCTCGGTCGTGAAGGCGAAGCCGATCCACCTCTCCTCCACGCGCCCGAAATGCCGAGAGGTAAAACAAGTAGAAAGGAGGTGACTACCGACTAAATTTGCGTCTCGCGCTCTCAATATTGCTCCAATTTTTTTTTTCCTCGTAAAATTAATTTTTTGACACGCGTGTCTCAACCAAACTGTTAAAAAAAATTTTTTTTCTCTCTTTTTAGGGATTTTAAAGTAGGCAAAGCACTCGGAAAAAAGAGGTCTCTCTTTATCGTACTCGAGTTTAGTACCAGATGTTGCCAGTGTACATAAAATGTGTGTGCGTCGACATTTCGAGCCTGAAAATCGTAAGACCGTTCTAAAGCTATTTTTACTATGTCATCAAAGTTCACCGATGCAGCGATGCTCACAAATGTAGTCGAGCCCATTCCAATTTACAAGATGTTTGCAGCCTAGTGTTTTTTTTATGTGGTTTAGGCACGACTATAAAATGTGCATGGTAAATGAAAGATTGCTGGCCGACGACAGCGTCTCCTTAGTTCAAATCACTATTCTGTAAAGAGCAGTTCTGCAAGCAGTATAAATGGTGTTATGCTCTTGTTTGCGAAATAATTGTTTAGCTATAAATGGCATTATTAAAGACATAATCAAATTTAAAAAAAAAAATCTTAATTTGATAAAAAAATAGTAGTCAGAAAGGGGCTTGTCAGAGGGGCTGCCTCGCGACATGTAATGCAGATAAAAAAAAAATCGAATATGGATTTTATTTTTTTTATCGTCAGAAATGTTCCATTTTTGGTGTCGATAACATATTTGCGTGCTAATCTCGGCAAGCGTATTATACAAATATGTTCATATAAAAAAAAATAATATGTGTTTATGTTTATACAGCTTGAAGTTAGCTTGCCCATAGCCTCCTCTATACTTAAAAAGCTTGGCAGTTCGATGACGGAGCCATAGAGTGCCCGGTCTGAGATTTGGAGCGCGAGGACCTGGTAGCACAGAGCATTTCTCGGGGAGACTGTTATTCAGCGCACAGCTTTTGCAGCGGCGAGGACCCGAAACATGGTTTTCCAACCCGACGAGAGAAGCGGTAGCTTGAGGAACGCCAGAAGCACGAGCGGACATTCCATCGCTCGGGACAAGTGTGTTTCGGCGTCTCGCCGCAGCGGGGCGCCCGTTACATGACGAGCTGTTTCACCCCATTAGCTACGAGGAGCGCCAGCGCGGCGACTCCAGCAGCAACAATACTCCAATTTCTTTTTTTTTTTTTTTTTGGGGGGGGGGGGCGTGTTTGTTTTGCAGACGCTCGTTGCAAAGAGCAAGCGCCGCATAAATACATACATACATACATTGTCTGCCGCTCTACCTTTTCCCTTTCGGCGGCTGCGTCTCGTAGCGATAGGCTTTGTCAGTAACTCAGTATAGACCTTTCCAAAAACGAGCTTGTGGCCGGTGCCATTTTGAGCGTTCGTGCGTATGGCGCGTGCTTTGCTCGCTTTCCGAAGCGACGAACACGCACGTGCTGGGCTGTGAAGATCGCACGCTGGACTGTGATTTTATAAACATTGGAAAGGTCTATAGAGGAGCATGGACTATTGGTTAGCCGCGCATGCAAAACGCGCGAGCTAGTTGCTTTGGATGAAGCCTCGGAGGCTGCACGAGCGCTCGTGCAACGAGTGCTCCAGTCAAGACGGTCAAGACTAGCCGCTCGCGCTTGCACAGCCTTCGCAGTTAGTCCATAGTCTGTTGTCTCAGCTGTAGATGAGGAATTTAGCCAGTACAGTACAAGCGCTAGTGAATCTCAGAGTGTCGAACCGGAACCGAACCGTAACGTCCCAAGGTCAACATTATTTTAATACAATCATTGATATACACCAGCTAAAAGTTTAGTTTTTGTTGAAATAGCAAATATTGGGTCAACAAAATAGATCTGGGCAAAGTATCGACCGTAACGTCATATCTCAGCAGACCCTCCCCCCCCCCCCCCCCCTCCCTCCTCCGCCAGCCAGACACACCTTCAAAACTTTGCCGCGGCATCGACTCATCATCGGTATCCAAGCGTGTGAAGGCACAGAGACGCGGCCGTGCCAAGGAAGCTTTGATCATGCCTCAAGGCCGGCGGAACTTGCTTTCGACGAGTTGTTCCTTGGTGCTGCGCTTTCGTAAAAATTTCTACGTGTTCTCAAAGGCACGTCTCATCGTTTTTACAGGGGTCCAAGAAGCTTCTTCGACGAATGACGATGAACGAGTAGAAAACGTGTCTTCAGCACGCTGCTGCCAGCCTCTGCAACGCTCGCAAAAACGTGATTTTGCCGAATGCAAGATGGCCGTCCGGTGGCCGCACTCGCGGAGTGGGGAAGCGCCATCCAGCAATTCTCATAGAGATCAGTGTCACGAACCAAGGTGCACTGGCGCATTTGGCGCTTTGTAAGACAAACGCAAACACATCAAGGAGCTTAAGGGGCAAAAGGGATCGTTTTCGAACGACGCCCTTCCGTGGAGCTAGTCAACTGATGGATCTATTGGCAACGTGCGCGACCAAAAGCGTCGCTGTGATCGGCCATCCACGATTGGTCAAACGCTCACAATGACGACTTCAGTAGGATCAGTGACGAAAATAAGAGGAACGTCAGACTGTCACCCCTGACTGTGTTAGGAGCGTAATTGCTAAGCTTCCACCGCGCTTTTTACGCACCATGCATCGAACTTGTGGCTCGCTATTAATATTCTCGGTCGTGACGTCAGAGATAGGAACAAAGGGCGCAGTACTCCAACTGGCACAGGACGGTTTTTCTCCCACCCGCCCTCCTCTTCGAGCCATTCCTGTTTGACGCAGGGGGCGCCTTCAACCTTGGCGGCCTGGGACACATCTTTGCTCATGAGCTGTGGCACGCAGCCTTGGGCGACGTTACGACGGGCGTCGCGTCAGACACAGACGATGCACGAGGCACGTTGCACGTGCCTCGTGCATCGACGCACCTTGCGCTACTTCTGAAACATGAATGGGGCTTTACTTTTGGCACAGCTCATGCGGAAGGACCCATTTATGAAAGGCTAAAACGTCAGCATGCTCCGTTTTAAAGCCTGCTACTACGCTTTGGTGTGACGTCAAATTTATGACTTAGTGTGTAGATGTGGCAATGACCGGGTGGCCTAGTTTATTGTTCCCCAATGCATTGCCCACACACGAGAGGGTTAATCTGCCAGTGGCAGATCTGCCTGGCAAAACAATTGCGGTGGCTTAGCTCGGCTATGCCAGAATATACGTAGCGTGAGCTTATGCGCACAAAATGGGAGGCGCTATTAAGCGGCTCCGGTGCAGCGTCAGGCTTGGCTACTGCGCAACGGAGGCGCACAGGTGGGCACGCGGCGGCGCCAGTGCGTCTGCCGCGGCTATGATGTCATTCCTCTGGAATGCGCAGACCGGCGAGGCGGGCGCGGCGGCGGCGGAGCGCGCGGCGGCGGCTTCGCGTGGCTCTCATAATGAGCCACGCGAAACTGCTCAACCTCGGCCAGTGTAGCTAACGCTACAAAACAGCTCAGTAGCATGTACAGAATACCATCGACCAGAACAATTGCAAGCTGGGCGCCTCACTGGTGCCCCATGCCATAGTATAGACGCTTTACACACGCGCCAAATTGAGCCGCCATAGCCGCCCTTCTCTTGTCTTACCTTAGTCTTACCGAGATGCCGAGCCACTGAAGCGGGCGTTGACGAGTCTCCACAACGGCCTATGCTGGGGGGAAGGACACAGTAACACTTAAAATGACAATAACCTGTCCTGCTGTGGATATGATGAAGTCAAGCGAACAGAATAAGAGGGAACAAAAACTGAAGGTCAGTTATGGCGGCGCCCATGCACAGCTGCTGTAAAGCGTCCATGCATGCAAGCATGTGCAGCGTGCGCGTGAATGTAGCATTGGCAAGCTTGTAAATGCACGCACAAGCCAGCACGAGCGGAGAAATGGCGGCGGCCAGACGCCCTGATTGCAATCGCCTAGACGCTTTCAGGAAGCTGTGCATGGGCGCCGCCATGACCGACCTTCAGTTTTTGTTTCCCTCTTATTCTTTTCTCTTAACTTCATCATTGCCACAGCAGGAAAGGTTATTGCCACTTTAGGTGCTACTGTATCCTTCTCCCCAGCAAAGGCCTTTGCGCTTCAGTGGCTCGGCATCTCGGGAAGACAAGAGAGGGTCGGCCATGGCGGCTCAATCTGGCGCGTGTCTAAGTTAATTTCCACAAAAATCTCTGATTGGGGAGGGTTTGATAGTGAACGCGCGTGCACACCACGAACATACGTAAAAACCTCTCGCTTAATAATGGCTCGCGAGTTCGTAGAGCACGAGCATGGTTTCACACCGAAATATCTCGAAGCGTGCATTTCCTTTTACGTGCTGGTATTGAAATTCATCCGATTAAATGAATAACCAATCCACTTGTGTAATGCACGACATGCGCCAATCAACAAAACAATAATGAAAGTGATTGTGCACTGCCCATCTCCAGCCATCTCCAGCATACTTTAAGAAAATAAACATCCGCGAACGAATCTTTGAAACGTGAAAGGAAGAATCAAAGGTTATCAGCGCGAGCCGTTCTTCTCATTTGGGCAATATATGGTGACTCGGGCACTTTCCGGGTGTGCAAATGTTTAGCAGCAGTGCAGCAACTCAGATGACGTTTTAGGCCTCCGAAAATGGCCCCTGGGAAAAACAATGCGGCGCCCGGGGTTGAGGAGAAGGAACCTTCAAAGGTGAGTGTGATAATAATGCTACGGACTTGTGTACGTTGTCTTGCATGGGTGTCGCGGTCATCGTTACTTGTATTAGTTCGCTCCTATTATAAACTACAAGTTCAGAGAGAGAGAAAACGAAACCTGGTTTTTTGGCCCGCATAAACAAGCTGCGCATCGCAGATATAGGTAACCAGTGTGAATCTAACGCTAGCGACGGCAAACATATGCAATAGTTTGAGAACAATCTCACGTTTTCACAAACATTCAGCGCGTTTCAAACCAGGCAAGCATCACCAAAATGTCAACGCACCGCGGCGGTCTAGGGCAGAAATAATGAGCCTGTAGAAGTAGGGAAACCGTTGAGCTGTATACGCCAGTGGGCTAAAGGTTTTTCTTGATATTTCGTTTTTGAAAGTCTCTAGCAGCCCCCGTACGAAAATGTCAGATCGGAGCGGTTCCAGTTCGGATGCGCGCGGTTCTAAACTTGTGGACAGTTCCGATCCGCGCGATTCTTGGTGTAACCAGTCGGATCCAGTGAGACGCAACGCACTGGAATCGCACGGTGATGGGTGGATCCGATCCGCTCCCCTTGTTCCAGTAGGGTCTGCTCCCAGCCAGCGGGCGCGCACATGCGTGACTGGAGGAGGGGAGGGAAGGAGGGGGGGGGGGGGTCGGCGGGGAACTTTCAGGGTCTCTCGCAGGTCACGTGTTAGGGACAGGCGCATCCGCTACGCAGGCGCTGCGAGCGGGCGTTCTCCGCGCGCGCGCCTGGCTTTGTCTGTTGCAGTCGGCGGCAGCGGCGCGCTTTGAGAGTTTTGGTTCTTTTTTGCTCTCGTCAGACTGTCGGTCGGCGCTCGCCCGGCGGCGACGTTCGCGCTGCGGGCGTACGGATACTGACGCGCCTATCGTTGACCTGGATGGATACCCACTGACCAGAGCCGTATATGTAGAGAGTTCGGTCAATGGGAGGCGCGGGCAGAGCCGGGGCGTGCACCAGGCTCGGAAAGAGGGCTTGGCATGCTCTCTTGACCAACCAGAAGCCGAAAAGAATCCCCTAGCGGTGGTAGCGAGAAACAGTTCTGATCAAAGGTATCTGTTCGTATATGCGCGTAAGAGTGAAGTGTAGTAACTCTTTGTTGTTGAAAATAGAGTGCACGTGATGTTTCTATCATGATCATGCAGAAAAATGTAAGAAACGAATGCGCCGCTCAACTCTGTTTTGCTCGGACGAAGTGTGACCGCTCGGACGGTAGATTCCCGGCCCTCGGCGCTAGGCGTAAGGATTATGTCGATCGTTCCGCTAGTCGCACTCTACCACCATCATTTTGGATGAGCGTGATTGAAACATCACGTGTACCATATTTTCAGTCACCGAGAGTTACTCCGATGCACCTATCAGGTTTGTTTCTCGCGACCACCGCCAGGGTATTATTTCCGGCTTCTGGTTGGTCACATTCGAATTTCTGAAGACGCCCTGGAGCACGCCCAGCCCGCTTTCGGCCAATGGCGCCTCCTCATTTGTCTCCTATACTTCCCAACGAATGGCCAAACTCTCTACATATATGGCTCTGCCACTGACCTCGGCTTTGAATCATTATATAGTGTGAAGCTGCCGATCCATTGCACTTTGGCTCGGCGTCTGGATGCGCTTGGCGCTGGTGTGCTTGGTGACAATACTTGGACAACTCGGATAGCGCTTGCCCGCCGGAATTTCCCGATGCGCTCAACACTGAATACTGTGCTTGTGCGTGCTGTGTGTGTGTTCTGTGCACCGTGTTTGGTGACGACGCGCGCCTTGCTTTGATGCAGTCGGCGGCAGCGCTCCGAGAGTTTAGGTTCTTCTCCGCTCCCGTCGGACTGTCGGCCGGCGCTCGCCCGGCGTCGACGTTCGCGCTGCGGGCGCACGGATTCTGATGCGCCTATTGTTGCCCTGGATGGATACCTATTGACCTCGGCTTTGAATCTTTATATAGTGTGAAGCTGCCGACCCATTGAACTTTGGCTCGGCATCTGGATGCGCTTGGTGCTGGTGTGCTTGGTGACAATACTTGGACAACTCGGATACCGCTTGCCCGCCGGAACTTCCCGATGCGCTCAACACTGGATACTGTGCTTGTGCGTGCTGTGCGTGTGTTCTGTGCACCGTGTTTGGTGACGGCGCCTGGACGACCGTGTGCGCCGCCGGAATTACCGCTGCGCTCACCACTGAACTCTACAAAAGTATTTCGCGCGATGCCCTTAGCCGTTACAAGCGAGAGATCGTCGCGATTTCAGACCCAGTCCGCCTAGGTCTGAAATCGCGACGATCTCTCGGTTGTAACGGCTAAGGGCATAGCACGAAATTCTTTTGTAGAGTCCAGTGGTGAGCGCAGCGGGAATTCCGGCGGTGCACCGCCTGGGTCTTAAATTTGGGCTGGAACTGCGCGGTTCCAGGCTGGAAACAAACTGGTGCCCCAATTTCGGGTCTAGGCGGAGCCGGCATTTTTCATTCCGGCCTGTATCTGACATTTTCGTACGGGCCAGCTCACTGGAACTTCCCCAACACAAGCTTTATACTTTCGTAGAGAAGTGCAGGCCGTCGCACGATATGTAATTCGTGTCACTTTATGTGCGAGCGAAATAGAGTCTACAAGCATGAGCATTTTTCTCTGAACTGTGCTTGAAGCACTGCACGACCGCGGGGGCTTAGCAGGTACGCTGAAAGCCCGGAGCTCGCTCTCGTCGCTTCTGGTATACGCTCGCATCTGGATCGTGGCTCCGACTGATGCGTTTACTTCGTCCTCAAAAGGGATTTCTCGATTACCTACTGAGGACTCCACAAAAGTGTCATGTTGTTGCCCTTTGCGATTCTGTCGGTTACACAGCAGTGGAGGTGGACGCAACAGACGCATGTTCTGCTGTAGCTCACTCTGCAGTCAGACAGTCGACGGAAACCAAAGCAGGCACAACACGGGGCGCCGCGACGACAGCGACCCTCGCATTCGCTCGCCTTTTTCGCCAGCATTTCTATACTAGTGACCGCCAGGATCGCGACATCCATCAGCATGACGTGCCGGCTCCTGCAACGCCATTTGTTGCCACTTCGGGTCCATTTTTGATGCGCACGGTAAATACACCAGGACGGTAAACACACCAATCGAAGGTAGAGCATCTCCGCCGCGAGAGACAGTAAATAGGAAAGCGCTAACATCAAACTTTGGGTCTGGGCCTTTGACCGACGATGAGCTGGCAACGCAGGCCGCAGGGACCGCCGACGATCGTGTACCAGGCCAAGACCTGTGCTTGAACGCCAACGAAAATACCTTGCTGTTCTTCAATGTGCTGTTGTTTGCCTTGCTGGTGGCTTTAGTGGCGTTCGTTCCGCCACCGACCGGGGTGACTCGTGCGCGGCCGACATGCCGCAACCTGACCTGCTACAACCTGCGAGACGAGCTGCACACGTCCATGAATTTGGCCGCAGACCCTTGCGACGACTTCTACGAGTACGTCTGCGGTCTGTGGCCGAAGTCGCATCCCGAGTTCGACGACCAGTTTCATCTTCTTGAGGTGAGACATCCTCTTGCGTGTGCGACCTTGAGGCTTCGCTCCTGAGTTCTCTGTCGAACACTGAGTGGAGAAGCGGAGAATCGACGTTTCCATAAAGAAGTTTCGCAGGTCGCACAGAAGGCAGATCACTGAAACGGATAATAATAGTTAGAATTACAGAAAGAACTTACGCGTGGTCTGGTTTCACGTTTAACCCTCGCAAGTGAAGTCAAAACTGTCAACACAACACACATCTTGTCACCCCCTCCCCTTTTATGTGATCTTACGACCATCACAAATTGTTATCTGTTCCTACTAAATTTTTTTTTTATGTGTCCTACAAACGAGTGCATTTCTGTAGGCAAAAACACTTTTATAGTTCCCACAGCGTGTCTATTCTGCACCATAAAGCATGCGGAAAGATTATGATAATCAAATGTAGCTTGCTTGCAGTGGGGTAGTAACGGGAGGGGTCGGGGGGCCCCGGGTACCAGGCGTCCTAGTCACGTGAGGGGGGGGGGGGGGGAGGGGAGTGCCACCTCTGGCGGCATCCGCCAACACCTCCTAGAAGCACCGCCCCCCCTCCCTTCCCCCGCTTTATTATAGACCTTTTCTGTTTCCTGTCATTCTCAGTCACGTGGGTTCCGTATCTGGTATGCGGGGCGAAAAAATATTAAAACGTTTGAACCTGGAATATGCGAGAAAATATAGGTGAGGCAAATCAAGAATGTGTGACAATCACGCATTTTTCGTAAACACCTTCCAGCTTCGGAGAGAGATCAAAAAGATGTTTTACCGCATACCAGAAGTGACTATATTCAAGATGGCTGCACGCTTGTGGAAAAGGTGTATAAGCTGCGATCTCGGGGAGTGAATAGGGGAAAAAGGGGGGGGGGGGTGCCACCTCTGGCGGCAACCCCCCCCCTGATCTCGGGAGTGAATGGAGGGAGGAGAGGGGGGGGGGGGGGGCTACGAAAGACGAAGGATGCCGGGTGGCCTAGCTACGCCACTGCTTGTTTGGGTTTTTTTTAGTTGAGAATGACTACCATTTTCATCAAGTCGCACTTTAGTACAGTATCGCCTGTAATTACTGTGCCTCCCGCACTTCTCTTCTCGCACTATGTTGGCTGCCTACTGCGCACTTCGATTTTATTCATGGCGACCTGGTGTAGAAACGATTCCGCGGTGCGCTGCATACATAATGGAATCGACATTTTTTTCACAAGGGCGCCGCCATCTTAAAATATCGCCACTTCCAGTATGGTCGGAAACTAGGGGTGCCGCGAACTTTTGTCGAACCGAATTTTTAGGTCGAACTTTCGGGGTTCGACTGGGTCGAACCGGTTCGACGAACCTTCGAACTTTTCACCAGATTCGACCGGTTCGACTTTGTGGACACTGTGGCCAGACCTTGATACAAGCATGTCTAGGTTTGGAGAATTTCTTTTTATGCAAAGGGTTATTTTATTTTATGAACAGTTGCAATTAAAGGAAACCAATTATAATCACTGAAGAAGATAATAACTTAATATTTTGTACTGTACTCTATCTCTCTTGTCTTTTGTCCCCAAAACAAGCCTGGACTGGAACCATCTTTATAACCGACCCTCTTGCCTATGAATGATCTTCAGGACGCTTTCCCAGATAGGCCAACCCGCACCAGACAATAGTGAAGCCCAGGGGGCACACTGTCACACGAGAAGACTGAACCCTTCCGGATCCTCACATAACCCAAGAGTCAACTTTGCGCAGGGAGGGGGCCGGTCGGTCAGGATGGTGACGACCGATGATGATGTTCGCCCGATGGAAGTCCCCCGGGAAGTCGAATAAGAAAAAAAAAAAACTAAATGTTGTTCGATCCCGCTGGACACATTACGACGTTGGTTGGTTTACGATGGCCAGTGTGGCCACGTTTATTTCAAAACAAAACGACAACAAGTCAACAGTAATTTACAAAACTCCCAAAATTACAACCCATACTTTAGCCCCAGTCTCAACAGCCGAATCTTCCTGATCTCAAAAGTCGAATCCCCCCGAAAATCCTCTCGGCACCCCTTTTGTAGACTCGTAGGGGCCTCCTTTCCCTCCAGAGACGGACCAATCCCTTCAAATTTCACCACTCCCACGTGGAGCTGTCAGCCTGACGCCCCAACCGCCAAATCCAAATTCTTTCTAGAATCGGTCTCTGCAATTTTCCTAGTCTAGCTGGCGCCGACAGCTAAATTATTACCTCGCGCAAAAAGCGACAATTTTACACTAAGCGGCGAAATACACCGGACACAAGCACACCCGCTTAAAAGCCACAAGTGCGGACAGAAGTACCTCTCCCCGAGACACGATGTTCCGGCGCCCCAACTGAAACCCAATCCGTTTGTTAACGGCCGGGGTCCGACTCGTCTTTGCCGAGCCCCGCGGCTGCTCGAAGCCCCCCGCCCGTGGGGACGGAGGACGCCCAAAAATGCAGACACACACACATAGGCAGATAAAAAAAAATGCCAACGCAACTGTAGAAAGATAGACTTTTCTAAAACAAATCTTACTTATTTCAAACAAAATCCTTCGTTACTTAACACCTCCCCACCAAGAATGTTGCAAGTACACTTGCTGTTCGCGCAACATCTGTCCCCCTTTCCGAGACAGTCGCGTAGCATACAAACATAAAAACAACAACAAAGGAGCTATAACGCTCGCAAAAAGACCTGTCGGGCAACAGAGAAAACAGACAAAACAAACAAACAAACACAGCCCGGTGAGACCCAAACCCATACGTTCCAGATTCCACCATGACCAGTATTTACATAAAGTAAACTGTAGACGCAGGCAACCGAATCCGAGACCGCTAACAGAAAAAAAAAAACAAAAAAAACTACTGTTCCTTTACAACACAGAAAAGTTAGAATTCGCTTTACTCGCTGCGGTCGAGCCTCGACAAGGCATCTGCGCAAGTATTCAGAGACCCTTTGATGTGGGATATTTCAACATCATATTTCTGTAACGCCAGAGTCCACCTCGTCAGACGAGCACTCGAGGGGGCCGAGCAAGTCAAGTAGGTTAGCGGGTTATGGTCTGTCCTCACCTTTACCTTTGAACCGAACAGCCACGTGTCCAAACGTCCCAATGCCCACACGACAGCGAACGCTTCTCTCTCGACAGCTGACCATTTCGACTGTGCGGCAGTAAGCTTCTTGCTCAAAAACGCTATTGGTTTCTCTCCTTCCTGCGACTCCTGGGAGAGGCATGCCCCCACGGCATGTTCGGATGCGTCGGTCGTGAGGATAAACTCCTTGCTCATGTCCGGGGCGGCCAGAGTCGGCACAGTAGCCAGCGTTTCCTTTACCGAGTTAAATGCCCGTTCTGCTTCTGTGCTCCACGGTATCGCGTTGGGAACCCGGCGGTTCGTGAGGTCAGTCAATGGGCGCACCACTTCCGAATACCCTGGGACGTATTCTCGATAATAGTTGAATAAGCCCAGGACACTTCTTAGTTCCCTCTTTGCCTTAGGCGCCTTAAGTGCTGCGATAGCGCTCATCCTCTCCGGGTCTGGAGCATGTGACGATGATCCCACCACGTGGCCGAGATACTTCACCTTCGGTTGTGCGAACCTACACTTTGTCGGGTTTACAGTCAGCCCCACAACCTGAACCGTCTCCAGAACCTTCTGGAGATGTTCCAGGTGCTCCTCCCAAGTCTCCGAATATACCGCCACGTCATCAATGTACGCAGAAGCGTACCCCTGGTGTTCTTTTAGTAGTACCTCATTCATGACGCGTTGAAATGTCGCAGCGGAATTTTTGAGCCCGTACGGCATCACTTTCCACGCGTACAGCCCGCGCGGAGTCGCAAAGGCTGTGCACCTCTGCGAGTCCTCGTCTACCGGTACCTGCCAATAGCCTCGCGTCATGTCTAACACCGATATGTATCTGGCTTTTGCCACGTCGTAAAGCAGTTCTGTGACATTCCCCATCGGAAAGCTGTCTGCCTCTGATATTGCGTTCAAACGTCTGTAGTCTATGCACATTCGGATCGACCCGTCTTTCTTGGCTACACACACGACGGGGTGCGCGAAGCTGCTGTCCACAGGATAGATAAAGTCCCACTCGAGCAGCTGTGCTACCTGATCTTCGACCGCTTTTCTGAGGGCGATCGGCACCCTGTACGGATATGACTTCGCGGGTATCGCCTCGGATATCAGCGTGATCCTATGTACCCCTACCGCACTTCTCCCTGGTTTTTCAGAGAATACTTCCCTGAACTTCCTCAGCAATGTCGTAAGTTCCACCCGCTGGTCCGCACTAAGATGTGGCGAGTCATGGGTGATCTCCTCGATGGTCGCGTGATGCGCATTGTTTGCCGGAACGCTCTCTACATCTCCGAATTCTTCGTCGGATTCAAAGATAACCCCAACATTCTGTGCCCGTGCGACATACCTGCGCAACTTGTTAGCGTGTACCCAACTGTCACCCCTCTCCGGACAGTTAACGATGTAACTGTCCGCGCGTTTTCGCTCCTTGATCACTGCGGGCCCCGACCCTTTCGGCTGGAGTTTACCGGAGAGCCCCGTCTCGAGAACAAGAACCCTCTCGCCCACCGTGAACTCTTTCGGACGTGCCCTCACCCTTACAAAAACAGGTCTCAACATTCTTTTTAATTTTTTTTTAGACTTCTTATTGACTTTCCGGGATCCTACTGAATTCCTTTTGAAACGCACTTTGTTTTGATTATTGTCAAAAAACTTTCAAAAGAAAAAATATTTAATTTTTTTGTAGACTTATTTATAAAAAAAATTAAAAAGAAGTTGTAATGACGTATTTCTGTATGTTATTTTCTAAAAAAATTCAAAAGGAAAAACAATAGATTTTGTTTTGTAGACTTATTTATAAAAAAACTAAAAAGAAGTTCTAACGACGTTTTTTTGTAGGATATTTTCTAAAAGGAAAACTTATGGACATTATTTCTTCATAATATTTTATAATTTTATTTTATGTTCACTCTGATTACTCTCTTTTGACTTTGACTTCCTGTTTACACGGTCAACAGAAAGTTTGTTGATTTTGTGTTGAAACTTTTTTGATTATTTTCTTCTGCCTGAGTCAAAAAAAAAAACTGTTGACATTTTATTAACTCTACGTTGATCTTTTTCTGCTGACTTCCTGTTGAAAGTGTCATCAGAAACACTGCAGACGTTCTGTTTACTTCGTGTTGAAAATATTCAGTTGACTTTCTGTAGCCAGTGTCAATAGAAACGCTACAGACTTTCTGTTGACTTTTTATTGAACATGGTACATCTAGAATAAATGGCAAAAGTCACTAAGTTTCTCAATAGTCTCTGACAAGTTGAGAACCGCAGGGAGGAGCTTCAGTTCTCCTTGCCCCGTCCATGTTCTTTTCAGTATAGACAACGGGCCCTGAGGCTCTCTACCATACATCAATTCGAATGGGGACCTCCCCGTGACCTCATTCGGGACCTCCCGATACGCCCAAAGAAGGCACGGCACGTACTGGTCCCAGCATCCCCCCCTCTCACTCACTACATGGCGAAGCATTGCCTTAAAAGTGCCATTCCAACGCTCCACGATACCATTACTCTGGGGGTGATCAGGCGTAGAAAACCGAATCTCCACGCCCAATCGGCTGAGGAGCTCCTTTGTGAGCTGAGACGTGAAATTTGTCCCTTGATCACAACAGATCAGTTCGGGCACCTCGTGTCGCGAGAACACATCAACCAGTGCCTGGCACGTGGACTTTGCTGTGAGCGAGCGGAGAGGAATTACCTCGGGCCATTGCGTGCAGAGATCTACGACGGCCAGAGCGTACCTATGCCCGCGAGCTGAGCATGGCTCCATGGGACCGATGCAGTCCATGAAGACAGTCTCGAATGGTCGCTCAGGTCTCGTCAACGGAGTTATTGGGACTCGGTCCGTCGCCATTTCCCGCGCGAAAATCTGACACCCATGACAAGACTGACAATATCTCTTGACATCCGCCGCCATGGTTGGCCAAAAGAACGAATTTCTAATCCTTTGTTTTGTTTTCTTTTGTGAGAAGTGCCCCCCACATGGCATGTCGTGCGCCAATTGTAACACCTCTTCCCTACGGGGCTTCGGGAGCACCAGCTGTTTGCATTCTTTCCCGTCAATTTGTTCTGTGTGATACAACAAATTACCTTCAATCAACATGCCATGCGTGCCGCTTCGGGCCTGTTCCCACGAGCCCTGCAACGAGCCGTCGTCTCTCTGTTCGCTTACGAACCCCGTTTCGGTCGCGCTCGGTTCCGTAACTGTCTCGACCAAGTCTACATCACACGTGCTCCCGGCTGAATCAAGACCCTCTACCACTTCTTCGAACTCCAAAGGGGGATTGCCGGAGACTTGGTCCTGTTCCGCTCTGATTTCCGCCTCCAGCCTTTGCACCTGTTCTGCCTGCTCAGCAGACTCAGCGTTTGCTCGCGTAAGTTCCTCAAATGCGTCCGGCGTCAGCAGCGCGTCCACCCCCTGCGCGAGTCTTTCAGTTACCGCACACAGCACGGCAACATGTTGGCCAGTCCCGCCGTCTGCGGTGCACAGCCCCAACGGCACATACCTCAGCTCTGCCGTTAAGCCCGGTTCACACAGTTGCGTTTGACTGCGTTTGACTGCGTTGCGGCAGCGAGACACCAGGACATCCCTGCTGCTTATATCGCGTGTCAAGAAGATTCCTTGAATTGGATTCCACGCTTCATACGAAGCACAGATGTGCCGGTGACTCGCTTTCGGTTCTTGCCGCAACGCAGTCAAACGCACTCAAATGCAAGTGTCTGAACCGGCCTTTACCGTCTGGCCGAATGCGCCTCTGAGCATGATTTCTCCCCCTCCCCGCCTGCGTGACTCCTCAGGCACCACCTCCCGCCTCACGACAGTTATGTCAGCGCCCGAGTCCAAACAGGCAAAGAAGGGTTCGCCCCCTGCCGTAAGCTGTACCCAGCTTGTACCCGAACCTGTTTCTCCAGGCCTGCGCGTCCCCGCCGCCTCAAGTGTCTCGCGTGACTGCGGCAAAAGCGCTGCCCTTGCATTCAGACCCGCGGAGGCCGATTTATTCCCGGAGTCCACGGCTCTATGCGCTAATCCAGGGCAGTTCTGCTTAAAATGCCCCAGCGTCCCACACGCGAAGCACCCTGGCGATCGGGGTTTCTCAATCCTTCGCTGGTCGTCCCCAACTCTCGCAGGTCCGCCCCGCAAGTTCACCTGTGGCCTCTCGGCCGGTCTCTGGGGCCTCCCGTTTCGATTGTGCTTACTCTCCTCAAATTTCTCCGCAAGTCCCGCCACTTCCTTCGGCCTTAGCCATTCTTTGGTTTCGTTCTGAAGGACGTAGGCGCTGACATCATCCGGCATGGCATGCTTTAGCCGATCTGAAATGGTCAGCTGCCGTAGATCATCTAGTGTCTCTACCTTGCGGCTCTCCATGTATAGTACCCGAACATAGTATTAAGGTTTGTAGAGAACTGTGCCCACGACTCATTCTCTTGTTTGCGCGCGACATGAAACCTCTGCTTATACTCATCCGGAGTCATCCTGAGCTCGTCGAGGATAATGTCTCGTAGCTCCTTGTTCTGTAATACCCGTCCCTCTGATCTGTTTGCCACAACGGCGCTCGCTTTCTCGTTTAGAGAAGGCAAGAGGATTGCCCCGTGTAGGTTTGTGGAACCTCACAACTCGCCAACATTGTTTCAGCGCCTTTAAACCATGCAGGCACCAATGTGTCCGTAACGGGCATTGGCGCCAGCACCGCACGTAGCTCCTTTGCATACCGTCCGACTCCCCCCGCACCCCGAGTGCTTGCTTCATGAGGCTGCCCCGTTATTTTGAGCTGCTCTAATTTTATTTTCTCGAGATCTATCTTTAGTTTCATGAGTGTTATCTCAGCACCAAGGTCATCCGTATCCGGTGACTGCCCTCCTCCACTGGTGCCAGCGTCTGGTTCCGAGTTGGCCTCACTGAGGGAAGACCCTGGGGTCTTCGATCTAGTCTCTCTGGTCATGGTGAGCCTCGGAGAAAACGGGAAAGGGACTCACCCACTGTTGTCTGGCGAAATTCTATAAGCTTCTCCTTCAGTCGGCGCCACCCACTTGCCGCAGTGTCCCCACTCGGCCTGGCGATCGTGCCCGTCGTCTGGAAGTCTCGGTTCCTTCTCCGTTCACCGAGAAGAAGAAGAAAAAAACAAAACGCACAATTCCTTGGCACCACACGAAGGTCAGCACTGCAGCGACGGTTTCGTCTCTCCTCTTGAGGCCTGCCCAAGATCTTCTGTCGCCGCTCACTGGGGATGCTTCGCCGGTCCGTAGGTGAAGCCGCAGGCTGTCCTGTTCTCCGACGTAGATGACGCCCAGGACCTCCTCTCAGCTGCCACCACTCCTTTTGGGTAACTGTACCCCCCCCCCCCCCCCGGGCTTCTCGCGTAGATATTGCCACGGTCCTCACTCCGGCAGGAGCGAGCCTTGTCCGCAGTCCAGCAGACGCCACGACTCTTTTGGGTAACTGTACCCCCCCGGACTTCTCACGTAGATACTGCCACGGTCCTCACTCCGGCAGGAGCGAGCCTTGTCCGCAGTCCAGCAGACGCCACGACTTCTTTTGGGTAACTGTACCCCCCCGGGCTTCTCACGTAGATATTGCCACGGTCCTCACTCCGGCAGGAGCGAGCCTTGTCCGCAGTCCAGCAGACGCCACGACTTCTTTTGGGTAACTGTACCCCCCCGGGCTTCTCACGTAGATACTGCCACGGTCCTCACTCCGGCAGGAGCGAGCCTTGTCCCGCAGTCCAGCAGACGCCACGACTTCTTTTGGGTAACTGTACCCCCCCGGGCTTCTCACGTAGATACTGCCACGGTCCTCACTCCGGCAGGAGCGAGCCTTGTCCGCAGTCCAGCAGACGCCACGACTCTTTTGGGTAACTGTACCCCCCCGGGCTTCTCACGTAGATATTGCCACGGTCCTCACTCCGGCAGGAGCGAGCCTTGTCCGCAGTCCAGCAGACGCCACGACTCTTTTGGGTAACTGTACCCCCCCGGGCTTCTCACGTAGATACTGCCACGGTCCTCACTCCGGCAGGAGCGAGCCTTGTCCGCAGTCCAGCAGACGCCACGACTTCTTTTGGGTAACTGTACCCCCCCGGGCTTCTCACGTAGATATTGCCACGGTCCTCACTCCGACAGGAGCGAGCCTTGTCCGCAGTCCAGCAGACGCCACGACTTCTTTTGGGTAACTGTACCCCCCCGGGCTTCTCACGTAGATACTGCCACGGTCCTCACTCCGACAGGAGCGAGCCTTGTCCGCAGTCCAGCAGACGCCACGACTCTTTTGGGTAACTGTACCCCCCCGGGCTTCTCACGTAGATACTGCCACGGTCCTCACTCCGACAGGAGCGAGCCTTGTCCGCAGTCCAGCAGACGCCACGACTTCTTTTGGGTAACTGTACCCCCCCGGGCTTCTCTCGTAGATATTGCCACGGTCCTCACTCCGACAGGAGCGAGCCTTGTCCGCAGTCCAGCATACGCCACGACTCTTTTGGGTAACTGTACCCCCGCGGGCTTCTCACGTAGATACTGCCACGGTCCTCACTCCGGCAGGAGCGAGCCTTGTCCGCAGTCCAACAGACGCCACGACTTCTTTTGGGTAACTGTACCCCCCCGGGCTTCTCACGGCCACGGTCCGCGCTCCGGCAGGAGCGACCCTTGTCCGCAGTCCAGCAGAAGGGACCCTTGTCCGCAGTCCAGCAGACGCGACCCTTGTCCGCAATCCAGCAGACGAAACACTTGTCGCATAGAACCCAGGTGCGCTCCGCCTACCTCCGTTGATGCCGTCGTTTTCGCTCACCGCCCGTCGCACGAAGTCAGCATGATCCTGTCGACTGCGCCAGTCAACTTTCCGGGGGGAGGGGGCCGGTCAGTCAGGATGGTGACGACCGATGATGATGTTCGCCCGATGGAAGTCCCCCGGGAAGTCGAATAAGAAAAAAAAAAAAACTAAATGTTGTTCGATCCCGCTGGACACATTACGACGTTGGTTGGTTTACGATGGCCAGTGTGGCCACGTTTATTTCAAAACAAAACGACAAGTCAACAGTAATTTACAAAACTCCCAAAATTACAACCCATACTTTAGCCCCAGTCTCAACAGCCGAATCTTCCTGATCTCAAAAGTCGAATCCCCCCGAGAATCCTCTCGGCACCCCTTTTGTAGACTCGTAGGGGCCTCCTTTCCCTCCAGAGACGGACCAATCCCTTCAAATTTCACCACTCCCACGTGGTACACTGTCGCCCAATGGTCGGCGAGCTGTCAGCCTGACGCCCCAACCGCCAAATCCATATTCTTTCTAGAATCGGTCTCTGCAATTTTCCTAGTCTAGCTGGCGCCGACAGCTAAATTATTACCTCACGCAAAAAGCGACAATTTTACACTAAGCGGCGAAATACATCGGACACAAGCACACCCGCTTAAAAGCCACAAGTGCGGACAGAAGTACCTCTCCCCGAGACACGATGTTCCGGCGCCCCAACTGAAACCCAATCCGTTTGTTAACGACCGGGGTCCGACTCGTCTTTGCCGAGCCCCGCGGCTGCTCGAAGCCCCCCGCCCGTGGGGACGGAAGACGCCCAAAAATGCAGACACACACACATAGGCAGATAAAAAAAAAAAAATGCCAACGCAACTGTAGAAAGATAGACTTTTCTAAGACAAATCTTACTTATTTCAAACAAAATCCTTCGTTACTTAACACCAAGGTTACATGTACACGCTGTCATATAATAAAACACTGCCCGCTTCCCAGAAAGCACATCGTGCTTTCTGTTTTTTGTCTCATTTTTAATTGTTTCATATGACATGGAGAGGGATCATTCTTTCATGGAGGCTTTCTTCTCGCAGCAGGATATGTTTACGATGAAACTTATCTCGTCACGTCACCCTGTGATATAAAAACAAAAACAAAAATACAGGGAGAATTAGATCAGGTTGTGTATAAACATTAATATAAATCACAAAAATATTACAGGCTGTAACGGCGTTCGATGAAAAGGCGTTCGATGAAACGGCGTTCGATGAAGCGGCGTTCGATGAAGCGGCGTTCGATGAAACGGCGTTCGATGAAACGGTGTTCTATGAAACGGCTTCGATGAAACGGCGTTCGACGAAATGTCCGGACCCAGAGTTTTAGGCTTCCTGTTTTGCCCTTAACGACATTATATTATCAAATTATGAACGATCATTCAAGTGTTTTTGAATTAATGGGGAATGCTACTTCCCTTATTGCCTTCAAAAGTAACATGAAACGTTATATTTTTGGTTATGCATTGGGTTGAATAGCGTATAGTCAGCGCTGACCACCGTTATTTGTGTTATTATTCGCTTGAAAGCTCCTAGCTCCTGCCAAGTTGTACTTTGCTCCTGGTGTGGTTTAATTAATTCACTATTCTGTAGAAGGATTGTTTCGTGCCTACTTCGCACAGTGAAACATTGTTTGATAAGATTTATTGTCGTTTTTAGTTGTGTTCATTTCTAGTCTGTGTTGTTTCCCTGCTGAGCAATGTGTAGGGTGGTGGGGCCTCGTCAGGTAAATCTGTTTACCTTTTGCCCCTCCACCTGAGACTCAAGGAGTCCAAATAAAGATTATTATTATTATTACAGTAGTTAGCGCGAACACGACACTGGCGAATTTTCGCACATTGCTCAGGCAGGGTATTGACGAGTACCCATGTTTGCAGCGTTTGGTTTAGTGCGTGCCTCTACCCAGAAAATTTCGCTGCAGTAGTAATTTCCGCCATAGCTTTTAAACTTAAAAACAAAAAATATAAAAAAAATAAAATAAAATAAAAAAAACAACACGAAAACCTGGTAATTGCTGGTTCGTGGTATCTGTTTCGCGCCCTGTGGATTATACCATCTTTACATAGTTAAAAAAAGAAAACACCCCGAGAGGCAGACAAATCCAAACTCTTTGGAGGGGACGTCACTCAGCAAGGAGAGTTTTCTATTCTTGACGTAATGCATGCTCAATATCTTTTAGTGGTCGGTGCAATAACGTCTGTATTTTGTCGTATTCGTTTTACGTCTCTGTGCCTGCGTTTTAGAACCTTCGTATAGAAACTGATTTACAGTGAACAATGCAAGAAACAATGTGCCAGACTCCACGGTAACCGCTACGTCTTTTTCGCAGGCTAAAGTCTACGATTCGTTGGCAGAAAGACTGGCAGAAGAAGATGGACTCCCTTCAACCACAGGCAAACAGCAGACCGTGAGGCAGAAAGCAGCTCTGAGCTTTCTCTTGTGCACCAAAGTCTACGACAAGGGACTGGATGCCACCGCTGCACTCATGGACAAGCTGAACCGTCACGCAAGCTTCAAAGACGTACCGACCGCTGAAAATGTTCTAAAACTGCTTGTCGTTGCCGCGATGAATTGGAACGTCCCCGTTCTTTTCGAGGTCCTTATAGCGCCAGATGCACGAGCCAAGAACAGGAGAATCATTGTGCTGAATTATAGCCCCGCAATCGTTAACTGGGTGAGGCACAAAAAAGAGTTTCTGTCACCAATGTCAATTGCTAAATGCTTTCAAGAGTTTGTCGGCATCATGCAGACAGGCGGTTGGTCCAAGCCGATGCTTGCTGCCGCACTCGTGAAAATGGACGCGGAAGTGACCACGACGTTTAGCGCGTTTGCAATCTCCTCAGCAGGGAAGCCAAGCTATGTTCAGCTGAAGAATTTGCCTGCTCAGCCTCTACGGGTTGGGGTCTGGCTGACCGCCTTCAACACACACCTGTTGAGCGGCACCAAGTTGACAGACGACGACGAGATCTACGTGGCCAACCCCAAGATTTTCGAACTGGTCAGCGAGCTTCTAACCCAGAACAACTTGTCTCTGGTCCGCTACTACGTCGTCTTCCACATATTGCTGCAACTCGCGCCCTTCACGTCTCGTAAGCTTGTGAAGTCAATGTTCAGCAAACCTTCGAACGAGTCGATAGTGAGGCGGTACGTGACCGGCAAGTGTGCCCAAGCTGCCAGCTCGCTGACTTCGTTTGCTCTTGCTAGCCTCGTGTTCCGAGATGCCCTAACGGATCAGATGGTTACGGAGGCTCGACTTCTTTATGACCTCCTCAAGAACAAGACGGAAGATTCCCTCTCCTGGCTCACGGGTAGCGAAGTAAGCGCGGCAGAAACTCGTCTAAGAGCATTACGGTACATCGTTGCCTGGCCTGAGAGTTTCAATAAGCCAGCAGCGGTAGACGAGTTTTATTCGTTCCTCGCTGAATTCAAAGGCAACTACATCGACGTTTACGTCAAGTCCATCGAGAACTTGAGGAACAAGCAGAAGGGACAAATAAAAACTGTTCCGGAGTCTCCGGAGATAGCTGGAGAAGAAGACAACGCGGTGGCAGTGTTCAGGGCATCTTCCAGATACTCAAACTGGTACCAAAGCATCTTCGTACCCCCTGCCGCGCTGTTCGGTTTTTTTCTCGTGCCAGAAAGTTGGTCATTCACCATTGCCAGCCTCGGCGTTGCCAATCAGCTCTGGCATGCAGCCCTGGGTGACATCGACATTGGCGCATCTTCATTCATCGGCTCTGTCGAGCGCCCGAAGCACTCTTGTCTGATGTCACTCTACGAAGCGGCTGGTAGCAGGAGGGAAAATACTAAGGCTGCCTCCGTTGAAAACCTCGCTGACGTCATGGGCCTCCAGACGGCATACGAAGTTCACAAAGGCCTCAGCTTACTCACGGAACTTGCCGGCTTCTCATCCGAACAACTGTTCTTCATCGGCTCCTGTTTCAAGTGGTGCTCGAAGGCAGGTGGCGGCACTGGCGATCATTTAATTGGCCAGACACTGCCGCGTCATCGATGTAACGTACCACTGATGTTTAACGCAGGCTTTGGCGAGATATTTTCTTGTCGGAATGGAAGCAAGATGACTCGTTTCGTATCGGGAACGTGTTACTCGACTTAAACGGTGACACGCGCTGTCTTCGAAAATACTCCCACTTTCATATCCAAGGTTCCCGTTATGCGCGTGTTACGAACAAAACATACTTGAATGCACGAGCATATTAGCATAGCGTTGATATGTTTAATCATACATAAAAGTGCGGCATGAATGCTTCAACATAATAGCAATATTTGCTTACTGATGACGAGCGCTTTAATCTACCTATGAGACATGCTCGTACAGAAATTTGCTTTCTTTTTAATTTTGGTATATACGGCGACTTTTCTGCCACAAACCTTTATGACTGTACACTGCATATTTATGCAAAGGAAGTTTTTTGGTTTGTTTTGTTTGATTAAATATTTAATGCAGCTCTGCACAAAAGAAGACATATCTCAAAGGGAATAAAATGCGTCATTTGAACTGCTTCAAAGTGCACCGCTGTGCTAGAAACAAATGAATTGATTTTCTTTGCGCTTGGCGTCCGAAAACAAAACAGGCATTACATCATCATAAGACGCAATATGTATTTGTTGGCACCATATTTCAAGTTTTTTTTTTTTTCTTGTGGAAAAGGCCATTAGACAATATAGGGTGCAATATTCTCATATATCTTGACTGTTAGGAATGAAGTGCACGCGCGACAATGACTGTCAGTGCTTGTGCTCGCTAACTACTACTTAGAATCACTCCCTAACGTTAATACACTCTCAAGAAAAAAAAAGTTGTAAAAGGGTGTATCGTTACACCCTTTGTCCCATATAATACACCCCAAAACTTCATTTAGACGTACAGAGCCCTGTAGTCGAACATACGGCCCCACATTTTACAAGGGGCTCTATAACGGTGCGATATAACTTTTTAAATATCTAAAGTACGTATCAAAGACCACATTAAGAAAACACCGAGTTTTTACAGTCGGGCCAAGAAAACCCCGATCATTTTTTTTTTGTAGTCAGTAAAACGTACATTAGCTATTTTAATAAGTTGTCCCTCACGGCTATCAAGCCCCTCGTAAAATATTGGGCCGTCTGTTCGACTGTAGGGCGGTGTACGTCAAATTGAAGTTTTGTGGTGTATTATATGGGACAAAGGGTGTAACGATACACCCTTTTATACCCTTTTTTCTTGAGAGTGTAGCTGAATAAAATTGCCTTCGTTTTAAAATCTAACAAAAGGCAGTCGCAAAAAAAAAATAATAATAATTCGAGAATGAGAAATATGAGCATCGTGCATTTCCTCAACTCGAAGCCAGAACAAGCGGCCACGTGGCCTGGCGCCTAACCGGGTGGCACTCAGTTGGTCGAACGACGTTTTAGCGAACGCCGACTTTTCATTGAAAGACATTTTAGCGAACTAGTCGGCCGCCGCGAAGCGGCAGTTAACGGTTAGGCCAAGTGGGTGAACATTTTTGTAATCAGCCGCCGCAGACTGCCGTCGTGCAGCGGAGTGAGCGCAGCGCGCTAAAACGTCGATTCGCTCAAATGGCGCTGTTCGCTAAATGGCGCTGTCAAATGGCGCTTTCCGCTCGCTCGGCACGTGCGTCGGAGCAACTATAAAGCGCGCGCTCAGTGCGCGCTTTAGCTGCTACTATTGGCGACGTGCGCGACCGAAAGCGTCGCTGTGGTCGGCCTTCCACGATTGGCCGAACGCTGACTATGACGTCAGAATAGATTTTATCATCGACGGAAATAAGAGGAATGAAATAACTTTAATTTTGACGGTGTTGGCAGTGTTCCTTTGACAGCGCAATGATTTCAAGCTTCCATCATGCTAATAACAAGCACCATCGAACTTGTTGTTTGCAAGGTAATGACGTCACAAGGGGGAACCATAGGAGGGCGCCACCAAAACATCTCGCCGCTAATACCCTGTTTCATACTTAGCGTGCAACGCTCTCAAAGCTACTGGCGCGAGCGCGTGGCTTCATATATTGTTTTGTTTGCGCGAGAACGCGTGCAAATGATAAACGAGATCAAGCCCAACGCTCGCGCCAGTAGCTTTGACAGCGTTGCACGCTATAGTATGAAACAGGATATAGCGGCGAGCTTCCTCGCGCCGCACGCGCCGAGCGAGCAACGATAGCGGTGATAGCTTTCAGCGCACTAAGCCGCAATGCCGAAGCTTGGGGAGCGCCGAGCGAAGGGCGTAAACACATCGGAATAGGCACGCGTCCTCGCCCCTAGGCTCACTTCCTGGCGCAGCCTGTGCCGCGAGCCACGCGCTCCTCTGTTCGCATTTCATTTTTTCCCGATAGTGCGGATCGGTGATCTGTTGCTGTCTCGAGGGCCGGAAAATAAATAAACAAATATAAATTTAAAAAAAGGGAAAGCCGTTTACAACTCCCTGAAACGCCGAATTAGAGCGCAATAAGACCTTTTCTTTAACGACGCCGCCATCTTGAGAATTGCGGCGCCGACGACGCCGTCTAGCGCTTTAGAAAAAGAAATACTGGCTAGTTCTGGCAGCACAGCTATCTGGGTAGGCAACGGTGTGGGTATGGGGGGAACTTGGCTAGACTTGGCTATAATGGGCTGCAATAACTTGGTTGGAGCTTGTCCGGTTGAATCCAGCTGGCTACTCCCAGGCCATCACCTTGCCTCCTCGAGAGAACGAGGACGAAGACGGTGGCGTGTTTTGATTGAGTTTCCACAGCGAAGTATATATGAGCAGTTTAATGTAGTCTATGCAGGTAAGCTCTCGGCATTTGGTAGCTCCATCTTGAGTGGTGGCATGTAGACTTTTTCATACCTTTCACATGGGGCTTGAAGTGATAACCTAACTGGACTACCTGCGCCGGTAATTAAAATTGGTCCTCTTGTCGTAGACGAAGTGGTCATGAACTTAAACGTGACGTTGAGTCTGATACGAATCTCTCGCGATTCAAGCTTGCAATCGACTGACTTCATAAATAAAGATTCTTGGGGAAAATGCGAAGCTCGATAACATTGCAGCCACACTCGCGCGCTGCAGCTTCTTGTGCTCATGGCACACTTTCTGCTATTCTTCTTAAGCTTTTTAAAATTATTTATCCATCCGACGACCACGCAGTGGTAGCCAGACAACCGTAGATTTTCGGAAATTACAGCACGGTAAAAAGGAGCACTCGGAACTAACTCATGCACGACGTCCGTTTTTAAGCCTTTTCGCCCATACCCTTGGCGGTTGCATACCCTGTGTCAGCGGGCGATCCAAGAATGCACCAGGTCGAGGGTACGTCAGTTACTGGCTGGTTTGAGGTTATGAGAAAAAGGTCTATACCCAAAACACAATGTGCGGTTCGTAATTCGTTTCCTTTCCGCCCGAAAACCGCCGATTGAGAACTGCGGCTTGAGTCGCGCTCACTCTCTTCTCCGTGGTCGCGCACCGTTTTCTATGGTTTAGACACAACCACCAAGTATGATCAAAATCGTGGGTCATCGAAGGCACGCACTCAATATTAATAAAAAGAAAAAACATATTTCCGCGTCCCTGTTAAGCATTGTTCAAGGTCACATATTCGCGTTTGTAGCTTCGGCCTCACTCGCACTTGAAGTGAAACGGAGTGGTACAGACTAGAGGGCCTTCATGTGCGCTTTACTTATAGGTGATGACATCTGGCAATTTTGTTCCGAACGCTTATTTTTCTTTGTTTGTTCTGACGCGCGTTAAAGGGGTACTACAACTGAACTTTCGACGCTTATCTTTTGGTCTATATGTGTTCAAAGGTGCAGTATCACATCGGACACACCAATGTCCTGTTAACAAAGACACGAAAAGGCATTTTAAAACGAATTAAACGATTAGCAAAGAGCACCTGGTGTATGTCGCTAACGTCTCGTTTGTAATGACCGTCTAGGAACCTCGGCAGATAGTGACGACGTTTGTCTCGCCTCCGGCCATTACGAGTGAAGAGGTGGAAGGAGGAACTCGCCTCTTCCCGAGAATCCCTTTTGTGTGACCCAGAAGTCGCTATTGTCCCTCTACGAGATTAAAGAAGATTAACCCGTCACTCAAAATTCGCACAAAAGCAGCCGCTTTGGTGGCTGGAACGACTAGGCTATCCTCACGACGTGAGCCTCGCCCGTGGCCTCGCCGCAGCTTTGCTCGTCCCGAGACGAACTACGTCACGATTGCGTTGAATGTCACGTGGTCTCCGCTGGCTGTTCTCCGAGCGCTTGCCAGAGTGGGCCGTTTATAACAAAAAATACAGCCACCAGGCTCAAAATACAAACGTGCGCGATTGTCATTTACGGATATTGTGGATCATATTCAAGCTATTTTGGAACACGACGGGTATATTTCAAATTTCGTTGAAGTATCCCTTTAAAGAGCGTGTCCCTGCACGGGCTCGTGGCGCTGATTGTGCTACGGCGACATTTAGATTTTGACGATTTCTTTGTACTTTCCCTGCGGGCATGTGCTGTCGGCAGTGGCGTATCAACTTGTTTTTGAGTGGGGGGGCAAACCAACCTCTCCCCCCCCCCCCCCCCCCCCCCCCCCCCCGGGTCGCATATTTTTACTATACTCTGTTTCACCTTATGATGTACCGCAGGAAAGGCTACAAGCGCGAGCTCCTTGCTCTGGGGCACATCTTGGCGGCAAAAGCTCTCGTGACTTAAAGGACCCATGAAACGAATTTTGGGCTGGAATAAATCAATTTATATTGGGATTTTACTAATAGCAGATCGTTCAGTGGGCCAAAAGAAAAAAGGTAGAAAGTCAAAAGGCCTGACTTTCGGTACGAAAAGTTGAAAACACAGCGGACTATTTCGTACCTCCTTCCCTTCGTAAGCCCTCTGCCTTTTCACTGTGATACATCCGCGGACCCCGCAGCGCGTCACCGAACCCCCGCAGCGCGTCATCGGGCCCAAACGAACGTTACACGACACCGGACCTCACTTATTCCCCTCACCCCTAAGCTGACATTGTGGTGGAAGCTACGCGCTTGCCGGACCAATCAGCCGCCCCCCTTTCATCACCTGACCTCATTCTCTGCATGTGGGTATGCGCGAGAGAGCGTGATCACGTGGCAAAAGTGTGGCTGGCCCAAGGAGCACGTAGCTTCCACAGCACTGTTAGCTTCGGGTTGAACGGGGTGGGGAAAGCAACTTTTGTCTGAATTTTGAGCGACGGGCTAATCTTCTAGGGGGAGAATGGATGTGTCCGGATTACACAAACGAGAGTCCGAGCAAGAGGGGACTCCCCCTTTCCGTCTCCTTGAACTGTTTGGTAGTATGCGCGATTTATGAGTTGAGGAGGAAAGCTACACAGGAAAATATGAGCTCGCGCTTCTAGCCTTCGCTGCTGTGCAACATAAGGTTAAACGAAGTATAGACCTTTTCATCCTCCTCCGCATGGGCGCTGCCATCTTGGAATCACGTGACGCGGCAGCCATTGGGTTGCTTCAACTTGCTGCTCCGCTCTCCCCTCCGCGCCTTGGCGGATGCGTTGTATTCGTGTTTTTCGTCGCGTTTCACCGCGCTTTCTTGCCTTACTTCGGAAACTGTAGTCCGATACGTCTACTCAACGACTAAGACATGACGAGGGTTCAAAGGTCCTTATGAGAACTGAGGTTTGTTTACTAATAGTGGCGGAACATTTTCAGTAAGAAGCGCGTATATTTATATCGTGCATTTAGGATCGGAAGGTTTCAAGAATAGTCAGCGCAAAGAGACTGTTTGTATTTCCTGAAAGTATCGTTCTTTGTATACATAATAAGTATATCTAAAACAGCTTCTTTTGATTATGTGAGGAAACTCACGGAGGAGATTATGTGAGGAAACTCGTGGAGGAGACTACGAACGTTTAACTTTTATTTTATCTGAGGATAGAAGTAATGGTACGTTAACATCAGGCGATTTGTTTATTCATAATATCACACCTACAAGTGTATGAGGTTCTCAATCTTTTTTTGCGACGTAAACATTCGGTTGGTAGATTTATTTATGAAGTTTAAGAAATTGTATACCGTGCTCGCTCCCACTTCGACAGTCATTTAGGTGATTTATTGGTTATATTTAGATAACCAGAGCCATCCACTTAATTTATTTTACTACAAAGGTTGTGTAAGAAACTTCCACAGACACTGAACAGTAGCGATTTATAGAATAGCGTGCACAAAGAAATAACGTCGTTTCTATTCGCAAATCCAAAACGCAGTTTGCGTTCGGGGCATGCACAATAATGACGACGTTTTTTTTTTTGTTTTGCGTACGTTGTTTTAATTTTTGCCAGTATCCAGAAACCGCAATATTTGACGCAGAAAAAAAAAAAGAAAAAAAGAGCCGTTTGCATAACAATCACTTGAGTCCAGGATTGTCGATGGCGAATACAGGTTTACTTTTGGTGGCTGCCGATGCCGAAATTTACAAAGCGAATCTGTTCAAAGTTCAAACAAATAAATATTTGTTCACACAGGTCCGTGTTGTGGTGCCTAGCGCTAGAATTCAGGCAAACGTTGTGAGGTATTTCTCCTCCTGCGCCCTTTAATTTTATTTGTCATTTTTTACGGAAGACAAATGCCAGATTTAGTTTGACGGGCCTGTCACATGTATCACATCTTGAGTAAGCAGTTCATATAAAAATGATACATGTCCCGGGTCCATTATCGCGAAATGCTGCTTATGAGTACTTTAGCAGGGTTGATAATTTAAGAAATTTCCTACTCGCCCTGTCAAAACATGCTCGAGTACAGAATTTAAAAAAAAAAGAGGCCGAGACGATACTATTTGTTTATAAAAATTATCTGCGTCATCACACGATACGTTTTTAGTCTGCAAAGTTTGCTAAAGGTTGGGTGCCCACGAAAACCAAACAGTGAGTAGTAAACTTGCGAGTTCATCTCTTCTGGCCGATTCAGCACATTGCTAATCAAGCTGTCGATATGCTTCTTTACATTCACGTGCTAGTCTTTTCATTAGTTTGTTTTTCTAAAAATTGGTACCATCGGGTACTGCCGTAGACGATGGTAATCTTCCCTGTACATCAGTCATGCGTTTCGCAACCGACCATAATTAGATTTGTCAAAGGAGTTGGTAAAAACAAAGCCCGTAATTTAAGCTAAAATACACCTCGTAGTCCTCAAAAAGGCTCAATACCACTGTATTATTGGTTGTGTGCTACAAGGAAAATAATCGTATCACAAAGTTAGGCAAACACAACGTAAAACAGCACCATAGCCGCGTTCACGTTGAAACCGAAACCAACCCAATTGAAGCAACAGCTAATGCCGCCGAGTGCGTCAGCGCCCTCTATCCGCCGGTGAGGCAACTACCAAAATGAAACGTTTGCCGAATCTCGGGATTCGGCGGAGCCGAACTTTTGCCGAACGTTTTTAAAGATTCGACAAAGATTCGGCAAAAATGCACTGTTCATCATCATCATCATCATTAATTTTCCATGAGGGCCCGTGGGGCATTATACAAGGGGGTGGCAATAGAACAAAAACGAATACAATAGTAAACACAATTATAACACTGTAAGCTATAGGTAGGTCAGATAGAGAGAGGGTAATGGCTTCAACAAATTTAGTAGTATCACTAATAGAAATGATGTTATGAGGTAGTGAATTCCAATCCTCGATAGACAATGGTAGTGTGTAAGTCTGGTGAGAACCAGTTGATGATAGAATTGGACGTAATTTACATAGGTTATCTAGACGCGGGAAAATACGATGGAAAGGTGATAGCGGTGGTTCTTTGAGGTGGCTATTGTGATAAAAAAAAAATTCGATGGAGGAGAGAAAGGCGTGATACTCGGCGGCGAAGGGTAAATGAATGAAGGTTAGCTGATTGGAATAATCCTGATTTGCTGGTATATGGTGAGTAGTTGTTATAAATAAAACGAAGGGCTTTGTTTCGGTCGGATTCTAGATTATTTGCAAGGTAAAACTGCCATGGGGGCACCATATAGATGAGGCGTATTCAAACTTCGATCTCATAAGAGTAGTATACGCTAGTCGTTTTACGGAGGGTGTAGCAAGTTTGAGGTTACGGCGCAAATATCCGAGAGAACGGTTAGTGTCAGAAATAACAGAAGTTATGTGAGTAGTCCATGATAGGTCAAAGGTGAGATGAACACCCAGGTATTTATATGATTAGCATGCTTTTACTTGAGTGTTAGTGAGGTAATACCAAAATGGTGTGGCACGCGAACTGCGGGAAAAATGATAGGGATCTACATTTATTGAAGTTTAACGTCATCTGGCATTTTTCACACCAATAGATTACAGACTCAAGGTCTTCCTGGAGAGCATGATGATCATGGTATGAAAGAATGGGTCGGTAAATGACACAATCGTCGGCGAACAGGCGCACAGAGGAACCTATATTAAGGTGGAGATCATTACTCTAGATTAAGAACAGAAGGGGGCCAAGTACGGTTTCCTGGGGGCACGTGACGGTGACGTAACGGTAGAGGTGGGAGGTTTTACGTGTTTAACGGAGGGATATTACTTACGGTTAGTTAGGCATTCAGAAATCCACTCAACGACATATTAATATCGTTAAGCTTTGTTAAAAGACGTTGGTGTGGTACTTTGTCGAATGCTTTGGAGAATTAAATGAAAATGGCGTCGGTCTGAATATTCAAATCGAAGCTTGAATGAATATCAGTAAGAAAGGCGGTTAGCTGGGCTTCACAAGAGTAAGATTTACGAAATCCGTGCTGATGTTCAAAAAGAAGATTATGGTAGTCAAGAAAGTTTATTATATTTGAGTGAAGTATATGTTCCATGAGCTTAGGTGGAATACTGGTGAGAGAGATGGGACGGTAATTACTTATTAGTTGGCGATCACCAGTCTTGTGAACAGGTATTACGTTCGCTATTTTTCAGACTTAACGTTTACATTTAGTTTTTGCTCACGAAAAAAGGTTTATGTTTTTTTTTCTTAACCTAAATACAACATGTAGTGCCTATTGACGCAGTTATTACTAAATAAGGTAATATTCTGCAAGATAATTGTATCGCTGTCGCTTTTGTGTGTTTACATGCAATTTTAGTGTCTGCTTCCAGAAAGTGGCGTGACAACGAGGTTGGGTAGAAGCCGGCGCAGTCACGAATCACGCAACCAGAGTTTTGATTTTGAGACCTCATCAGCGCACGCCCGCAAGTGTGTTTACATTGTTAAAATAAAGGCAATCACTGCGTTCTTACTTTCTCTGGGAGTTGCCGTTTCGTGCGCGAAAACAAATGCAACGGTTGCTGAGCCTTCACCGGAAGAGATAACAATATTGTTAATATGCATGTTTTTCGATTTGAGTCAATTGACGTCAGCTTTGCATGAACGTGTGCGTTCCACATTCGCAACGTGCCGTTTTTAACCTTTAAAATTCCGGTTTCTGGTATTAGGACACACACAGACGTTTAGGAAGATGAGGAGAGTTAGGAATGTCGGATGTGGAACGTCGAGCGTGATAGAGTGTTATGTGTTTAGTTTTATGCAGATACATGAAAATCGCACAATAATACGAACTTAGAAGTAATATTATTCTGTTTTGGCACAAACTACTTGTGAGCCGAAAATAGCATTGTAGTAGTAGTAGTAGTAATAATAATAATAGTAATAATAATAATAATAATAATAATAATAATAAATTTATTTGTACATTATGGGTGCAGTGATGAAGCAAGGCCGGTTCGTCAAAGCCTTCAAGGGCTTGTGTGACTGAACCATGGTAGCACTGGTGACAAAATATTCTAAAAAAAAAAAAAAAAACGAAAAGAAAACAGTGGAGGATTTGAGCAAAATGACGTCAGTTGTCACGATAAAAAGAACAATCACAGAAACTGAAAGTCACACTGGAGTCACGTGAAAGTCACACGAATGTCACATGAAAGTCACAGGAAGGTTACACCCACAAGCCTAAAGCTTTTGTCATAAACGCGTGTGTTATTAAAAAAAAAAAAAACGCTTGTTAACTTAGAATGAAACTACACCGCTTCCCCCCCCCCCCCCCTTTTCCCTCCTCTTTCTCGCGATAGACAAAAAATTATTTATGTATCTCCTTCATTCCAATATACATGGCGTAGAGCTTTTTTAAGTTTCTTTTTGGACGTGATGTCTGAAAAATGAGGCGGGAGAGAGTTAAATATATGCGGAACATAAAATGAACGAATGTTTTTACCATACCGAGTGTAGCAACTGGGAACAAGGTATCGTGAAACCTTGCGCAACTGCCGTGAGACCGGTGATGCGTTTTAAATTCATCATTCCAGTTGTGATTGAGTACCACTGTTTCCAAGAACAAAGATCGAAAATCGGGCATTAAAAGCATTTGAAAAAAATTTAAATTGGAGGACGTAAGATTATAGCATACATTTCTTAGAATTCCCTTCAAGATGCTGTTCACCTTTGTTTGCCATAAGTTCGAGCATTGGCCAAAAATAGTTATACCATAGCGTAACTTGCTGTAAGCTAAAGAATAGGCAATATGCTTGCGAACACCAAGAGGCATAAATGTTTTGATATGATAAAGCAAACAGGAAACACTCCTTAGTTGTGAACATATTTTTGTAAGATGAGAGTTCCATGATAGGTCTGAATCTAAGAGTATTCCAAGGTATTTTACGGTGTCTGAATAAGGAATTTGATCACAATGGCAGAGGATACATTCTGATGTGTGTAAGAAAAAAGGAACATTTAAAGAAATAACTTTTAGAGGATTGTGAAAGCAGACGAGTTTCGTCTTAGAGATGTTTATATCAAGTAGATTGCGATTAAACCAATCCATTAGTTGATTTGAAGAGCGTTGGAGCATCTCTATTGATTTTGGATAAGAGAGGTGACGCGTAAGTAACAAAGTGTCATCAGCGTACTGGTAATGAATGCAGTCGGAAACAGCAGTGCACATATCATTGACATAGATATTGAACAATAGTGGTGAAAGGATAGACCCCTGTGGGACCCCAGATTTCAAAAATATTTTAGAGCTATGCACGCCGTTCACCGAAACCATTTGTGAGCGGTCAGATAAGAAGCTCTCTAATAGCAACAAGAAAGGACCACGGAAACCTATAGCTGAAAGCTTTTTGAGTAAAATGGAGTGAGTAACTGTATCAAATGCCTTTGATACGTCAAGAAAGCACGCGCATGTACATAAGTTGTGTTCAAAGCCATAATTTATGTCGTCCGAAAGAGCATCCAGGAGAGGTTGTGTGCCTCGGCCGGCAATAAAGCCATACTGATTTGGAGACATTAAGTTGTGTTTGTCTATAAAGGAAGACATGGTGATAAAAATAAATTTCTCTAATATTTTAGCTAGACATGGCAAAATGGAAATAGGCCGATAGTTTTCAACCTTACTACGACATCCTCCCTTCAAGATAGGTGTAACAACCGCGATTTTTAGATCATCAGGTATACAACCGGTTTCAATTATAGTGTTCAACAACAGAAGAAGTGTGTCCCGAACATAATTCCAATTCCTGCGTAGATCACTCAGCCGTACAGCATCGAATCCTGGAGATTTACTCGACTTCAAGCTAAAAATTAAAGATTGCAAATCATCAGCTGTCATCAGTGGGAGAAAAGCGGAAGCAGAGTTTGCGTAAGAAAAAGAAAGGGATAAGGTGCTTTTCCGGAGTGTACCGGAAAATGCGGCAAAAAAATCATTAAAAAGATTAGCAGTTATGAGGGAATTATGCCCAAATACATCTTGAATACGTTTTTTTTGTACGCCCGGGGAGACACCTCGCAGTTTGTTAATTAATGACCAAGTTTTAGCGGAATTATTCCGAGACTCAGAGAACTGTTTCTGGAAGTAAATTCGTTTAGCCGAGCGAATAAGCGCAGTAACTTTGTTGCGGATAATTCGAAATTCGTGCTGCAGTCTTTGATTATGAGGTGAACGACGGCAACGCTTCCAAGCTACGTCTTTAAGTTTAATAGCGGACAGTATGTCAGTGGATATCCAACGTATGTTTGACTTTCTTTGTTTCAGAAATATTACTTTTTTTGATGCATTATAAAACTGCCGAAACAGCTGGACAAACGAAGTATAGATTTCTGAATGGTTTGCATGTCGCTGAAATGTTACCCAGTCGTACCCAGAGACATGTTTATCAAAAGTCTTATTATCAACAATTTCAATTCGACGGATATCTGTATTTTTGCCAGTAGAAACCTGTTTTGGAAATTCGATCTGACACGCTACGAAATAGTGATCTGATAATTTTTGTTTTATAATTGCCGATTTAATTGCTGACGATGATGTCCTCAGGTTAATATGATCTATTGATGAGCTTACAAATCTGCCACACAGAAATTCTTCTCTGGTTGCTCCGAGAATGTAAGGTTCCACTCCGTAATCAGCCAACAACGTAAGATACTCGCAAACTAGTAATTTAGAGGGTTTTGAAAGATCAATGTTGATGTCTCCTGTGATGCAGAGGGTTGCATTACCCGGCAAAGATTGAATGCAGTGGCGTAGCTCAGAGAGAAAACCTGGAACACTTTCAGAAGGTGGTCTATAAAAGGCGAGCAAGTAGAGGTCATAAACGTAAGTAGTAACACGGAGTGCCAGCGACTCGCAAGAAAGAAATGAAGTGGTTATTTCTGAATAACCCGCAGTAGCTTTTAAGAAAACTGCAATACCACCTCCGCGCTTTTTGCCCCGAGTATAAAAAAATCTGTTGAATCCAGGTAGCGAAAACCTGTCAACCTCGTCATTGTGAATATTAATTTCTGTGAGAACAAATGCATCGGCGATCGGAAGTACGCAATCTACGGCTAGTCTAAACTCATCCCAGTGCTTACGTAAACTTCTTATATTAACATTAAATAAAGTGAAGGAACTACCAGAACCTGACTGGAAGTTTTTTGAGCACGAGTGTAGGTCCGTAAAGTCGAAAAAAGGGGCCATAAAGTCTACACAATTTGCTCCAAAGAAGCAACATTAGTGATTCGGAGTATAGAAGAGCCTACGTTTTGTTTCGCAAAAATATGACCATGACGAACCCTTATAAACTTGAATCCTTTCTCTTTCCCTCTGGTTCTAGCCATCCAGAAGAGCTTTCTGTTGCCGTCTGTCTGATTGTCGTTGAAGTAGAGTTTGGGCTCTGATTCTTCTCTTGTGAGAGAGCCCAAACGGCCACGACAGGCCATCCAACGCTCTTTCAGAGGAACTGACGAGAAACGGACCAGAATAGGTGGTACGACATCACGCCTTGCGGGAAGGCGATGCACTGCCTCAACTTGTGATGTCTGGAAGTCCTCCACTTCGAGTTGCCTAGCTAAGCCTTCGAGGATGCCGCCAAGGTTTTCACGAGAAGCAAAGGGTATTCCGTGAATTTCCATATTACATTGGCGATTAGCTTGTTCAGATTCGTTCTGGACGGCTTTTAGATGTTGGATTTCCACAGCTTGGTCGGATATCAGTGACCGTAAGGTAGTTGTTTCTGTTTGAAGTGCCTTGATGATCTTGTCTTGAGTTTGTGCTGAAGCTAGAAGGGAATCGTACTGAGACGACACAAAGTTCAGGGACTCTTGCATCCCGGCCATTGTGTCGCGCATCGTATCGACTGCCTGCTTCATGGACAACAAGGCATCCATTTTGGGGTGCAGTTCGTGGAGTGAGTCGACGGTGTCCTTCCAAGATAGCAGACGATCGAGTTTTTTGTGCACCGTTTCTAGCTGCGCCAAAAATGTTCTTTGATGACCTGAATGAGGAGATGATTCTCGTCTTAATAATAATAATAATAATAATAATAATAATAATAATAATAATTTTATTTGCACAAACTGGAAGGGGCCCATGTGGTGGTGTGCGGCCCGGGCTAGGCAGATAGGTGAAAACCCTTACGCAGAGCGCCTGCCAGCCCGCCACCACATGTGAAAAAACAAAACCGATATATAAATGTACAGACTATACACACTACAGAAAGTGCATAAAAAGGAAAGAAAAGAAGGGGGAAAACATGTATCACATTATGACGAGGATGCCACCTGCATCCCATACATTCTGGCAAGCTCTCGTGACTCTGGCCCGTTTGATGGCAGTGGGTTGTCAGTTGTCAGTCAATGTTTCAACTACCTCGTTGCATCATCAATGGAAAGGTCAAATTAAAATCACGTTATCCAGAATGCACCGCATCATTTGTCACTTGCGCAGTGGAGTGCGTAAATTACTGGCCGATCTTCTGTTCTTGAGGCAGAAAATATTGAAGAAAACCACACTCGCGAAAGCTCACAAACGCACAGTTACCGTGTCGCCTACTCCACACCTCGCCGTAACCGCTGGTACTAAACTGTACGATAGTAACCGCGCGACTGCGCGGCGTCCATTTGCGATCCATGGCCCCGTCGCGTTCGTGCTCGCGCAAAAACATTTCTGAATTTTTGCCGAATTTTTGCCAAACTTTCCTTCTAAATTTCGGCATGTGCGAAACTTTGCCGAATCTGAAGTTCGGCAGATTCGGTCCATCACTAACTTTTACGGCGCAGGTGATAGACCCCCTGCCAACGACGCTCACGCTGGATTGGCTGCTCGGCTACGTATGAGGCTACGTATGAGGCAGACATCTTTCAACTAAGTTAAGCTATACCGTTTCGGAAACTCGCATTGTAACCACTGCCTATGTTGACGGCGGCAGCGCCTATCTCCACGAACCAGTCAATCCGGCGGCGTGAGCGCCGTATAGGGTTTCTATCGCCTGCGCTTTAAAAATATGCCCCCGCGGGTCGGGGGCTGGTGCCCTTGGTATTCCTTGGGCGCCACCGGCCAGTGTATGCCCTACCCAGTGGCGGCTGTTTCAGGGGGGGGGGGGGCAAAACACATGCCTTGCCCCCCACTCCGAGAGCTGGGGGGGGGGGGCAAGCGCCCCCCTTGACCCCCCCCCCCCGGTTGGTACGCCCATGGCTGTCGGCATCGGGTACTAGAAAGGATGGCATCACCCTAAACTGTACCCTAAACAGAGGAACGCTGAGGCACTGACACGTGCGTGGGACTGCGTTGCATTGCGGATGTTACCGCGAAATCCGTACTTTGTAGGAAGGGCCCCCGGCACTACATCAAGCGCAGTGGGCGAACCTCCCCATTCGAATACACCTAGCAGTGTGGAAGCTACGCTAGCTTCGACGATGTGGCACAAAATACAAAAGTCTGTAGTTTAATTCTTTTGAATTTCTGTTAAAAATTTTCTGGAATCGTATTGAAATTTTTTTGAAACTTTTTAAGGTTTTTTAGAGTTTATTTTGACAACTTACTGCTCCAGAGCCTTATATAGCCTACATATTGAAGGTAATCATTTGGCCGGTGACCACCGAAGCACTTATTAAGGTTCCAAGTCTCTGATCTCCTTCTCTGGAGTCTGTCAACGGGAAAACAGTGTTTCGAAGTTCATGGACTCTATCTTTTACTAAAAGGCATTGGTACAACTTATAAGAATTCGGCGCGGTCGCTAAACAATGCCCGCAAAAACAGCTCCTAGAAGAAACGTTATCGCGAGAAAGAGAGGGGGAGGTGGGTTAGGTTAACCCGTTTCAGCGGTCTGTAAGGACGTAACGCTAGGCACAGCGAACTTTAATTTTATTTTTGTTACATCGGACGTGTTCACAGAATGTTTTATTAAACAGAAACAGGAAAGGAAATGAAAAAGGTCAGTTGCCTTTGTCCTGATTAAAAAAAAAAAGTATCCAAAATTAAAATAAAAAGAAGTGCAAAGCAACCTACTATCAATTTTAGAACTCTTACAAATGTGTCAACAGGGAAAAATCTCCATAAAATGTCAATTCCCTTTCAATATTTAAAAAAAAATTCTTTAAATCTTTCTTCCAAATAAAAAAAATGTCAACGTTTTAATGAAATAATTTAAACAAAAATATATTTTTGCACTTTTTATGAAATATAAAAACAGTCAATAAGTTTTTTTTAGAAAATAACATACAGAAAAACGTCATTACAACTTCTTTTTACTTTTTTATAAATACGTCTAAAAATGCTTTTTTTTTCGTTTGAATTTTTTTTGTAAAATAACCTACAGAAAAACGTCATCAAAATCTTTTTTAAATTTTTGTTATAAATAAGTCTACAGAAAAATTCCTTATTTTTCTTATGAAAGTTTTTTGACAATAATCAAAACAAATTGCGTTTATAAATTAATTCAGTAGGATCCCGGAAAGGCCCTTAGAAGTCTAAAAAAATTAAAAAAGAATGTTGAGACCTGTTTTTGTAAGGGTTATCGGCGAGATGTCTTGGTGGCGCCCTCCTACGGTTCCCTCTTGTGACGCCATTACCTTGCGAACAACAAGTTCGATGGTTCTTGTACTTGGAAAGGTGCAAGTTTGAAATCATTGCGCTCTAACACCACCAACACTAACACAATTGAAGTTCTTACTTTACTCATAATTATGTCGATAAGAAAACATTTGCTGCCGCCATAGTCAGTATTCGGCAGATCGTGGAAGGCCTCCACAGCGACGCTTTCGATCGCACACGTTGCCAATAGACAATTGCAAGCATGGCGCCTCACTGGCACCCCAATGCGTGCAAGCATGTGCAGCGTGCTCGTCAACGTAGCGTGATTAGAGCATTTGTAAATGCACGCACTCGTGTGCCCGACTGTCTGGCGCGTGCTGATAACGAGATTTCATTTTTTTTTGCAACGTTCATTTCAACGTTACTCGATCAACTTAGTTGGCAAACTCCCTGGGAGAGCGTGATCCCTTCTAAAGTCTGGTTCATACATCTGCGTCGCGGTTTCGTTCGCATGCAACCGAAACGACCCAAAGTTACCCAAACAAGTGTTCGCCGTATACACACAGCATGGCGAGCGACGCAAGGGATAGCTTCGCGAAGCAATCCACGAGTCACGGCTGGTGCGGCGTTTTGGTCGCTACGGTCCATTCGGTTGCATGCAAACACAACGCGGACATACGTCAGCTTCCACTGATAACGATTCAGAAATGCTGTGTGACGCATCATCCTTGTCCGCTGCGGCAGTGTTTTGAACTGCTGTTGCAAGACTAGATTGGCTGCCTTGGCAACCTATTGAAGAGAGTTCGTTCCGAGAATGAGCCGTTTTCGTTCCGAGAATGCGCTGTTTAACAGCACACAAATATGGCGTCCAGTGAATATCTGTAGCAAGCCGGTCCTCTTTGTTGGACTCGATCGTGGCTGAAGGGAGCTAACTACCGCAGTAATGGCGGTGCAAGATAGAACAAAGAAATGGAGACGCAAAATTTTTATATCTATATATTTTATTGAGCCATGAAAAGCATCCCTAGTAAAATAGTTACAAAATGCGATACGAGAACTTTTACTTCTGCGATCGGTGTAAGGGAAAGCAGCGTGCAAATGGTGACTCAATACTTGCCCATATACTGACTGCGCTAATGGGCGCAGACAACAGTGCAAAGGCGAGTGAAAGACATCAGTGCAAAGGCGAGTGAACTACGGCAGATTGTGGATGCCATCTGGTGCAGCTGAGGGCTCGGCCAAGAGAAAGGCCCGAGGCCAGAACAGATCGCGGAGGCTCACGTCAGCTTGGTGTCGCGCCTTGGCACGTGTGAAACTCGTGCGTCCCGACCACTGCTACGGCTCGCACGTCCTCTGTACGACACGCGGGCACCCCTAGCTGCACCAGACACCTACGAACCTGCCATGATGTGCGCGTACCATGGGGCAATGCAATGAAATTTCTTGCAAGAACAGGAAAGAATAAGAGGCAGTTGTATACTTTGAGCGAAATGCGCAGACTACATGACCTTTCAAAACCGGGAGAAAAGTGCCCGGGCTAGCTCCAGACTTCCAAGTTGCAGAAATGGTGGACCATACCGATGATTCGGGCAGAACGCAGTAAACTCTTGTATGAAAAAACAAATTGACAGTTAACGCAGAAACGATTAATAGTTCCACATGGTCACCGCAACATGGAACAGGGCATGTGGTCAGGTGTGGTTCAAGATCATCCCCCGAGTGTAACTTGCCGGAGTGGATGAACCCCGGGCATGCATATGAAGGTCCCGAGGTTCAGCTAGAACAGGAAACGAAAGGAATGGACGTGAGGTTACGATGCATGGGGTGGGCGGAGAAGAGGCCGAGGCACCCGCGTGTGGCACAGAGGTCGCGCTGCCGCGTTAGTGGCGGGATGCGCACGAGATAGCCACCGACATGCCAATCGCGACAAAGACGTGTACCCTCCGCGTTTCGAGGCCCCGCACCCTCCTCTTGGCCGAACCTCTGCCACCTCTCTGCCCACGCTGAGGTGACGATGTCTTTCGAGAAGGCTGGCGACCAACCGAAGGAACTGCAAAACGCAAGAAAACGGAACGTCCCTTCCGAAAAGGGCGTCCACGGGAAAGATACGGCGCAGGTGCGTCGTGGAAAACACAACGAGGGGAGTGTGGTTAATACTGAACATGAGACAACGAAGAAAGACCGAGGAATATAAAAACGCGACAGTTTCAAGAGATCGGATCGAAGAGAAGCTTCGGATCCTTGTCGAAGATAACTTTGCATCGGAAGGACGCAAAGTTGGCCGGTTTCTGGTCTTCGGCGAGGGTGATCCGGAAGTGGCGCAGCAACGTCGACAATCCGAGCACCAGAGTCGCGCGGACGATGCCATCGCCCATGCAGGACCGCTTTCCCGTGCCGAAGGGGAAGAAGTGCCTGGGCTTCGAGACCGTGCCGTCCTCGTTCAGGAACCTGCGTGGAGACCAGAGGGTGGTATACGACTAGCTACTCGTGGAAAGGTTGCCATCCTCACCTTTCAGGACGGAAGCTCCAGGGTTCTTCCCACAGCTCCGCGGAGTAGTTGATTTCATTGGTGTTGAACATAACCATCGTTCCCTTAGGCACATAAAATCCTACGAGAAAGACGAGCCAAGGATATCAATGATCTAGATCTTCGTCGTTCGCGCCCATATATCTGAATTTGTAACTTTGTATTATTAGGAAACATTACCTTGCACTGTGGTGTCCTTCGCACAGACGTGGGGGATGATGGGAGAGTTGACGATCCGGATGACTTCATAGACTGAAGACTCCGTGAAGCTTAACTTCGGTTTATCGGCCAAGGTAAGGACACGTTCAATGGCACCCTCTGCCCCCGCCGCACGGATCGCCTCAGCTCGGATCTTGTCCTGGACTTCCCTAAAATGAGATTTAAAAAATAACACTTGTAGATGAGGAACGGACAGTACGGCCATCTGCGAGGCTTAAGATATTGTCATTAATATGATTTGTTCGACATATATAGCATGTAGGGTTGGGAGATGGTTTTCGAGTCAAACATTCGGCGCCGCCTTCGGCACGCGGCATCACCTTTGCGACAAAAAAACAAATTAGGAAAACATAAATAACACCCATGCAGAGTTTTCAAATAACTGAACCGCTCTCGAGTTCACTAGGAGAGAATACATTCGTGTTTGATCAAACATTTAACACAGGACGCGCGAGAGTGGGGGAATAGCCGCTTCCCAGTTTAGCGCACACGCGGTGAGACGGAGCAGACGAATAAATCGACAACCGCGTAACACTTGCAGTTTCTGAGCCTGCAGTACTAAAATCAGTACGTATTGCAAACTCTCACCCGTGGCTGGCCAGAATGTAGAGACACCACACCCAGAGGTTAGCGATGACGGAATGCCCGCCGATCAAATCTTCGATGATAACGCTGACATCAAGTCTGTCGAGCAACGATCCAGGAGCTTCCAGTGAAATCAGAAGGACGTCCAGGAGGTCGCGAGGACCGTCAGCTGCCCTCGGTTCGTCGTCTCGAGCGTCCAAGATAGCGTTCGTGAAGTGGAAGATTTCCAGAGACTTCTCCTTCAGCAGGCAGAGTTCACGGTTCTGCACAATCTGTGAATGTTGAGACGTTTGACATCATCGGGACATGCCCGCAAAACGGATTTACTATCGGTATAGTTGTACTACAATGGCTTGTTTCATTTGAGAGCGGGAAGTCTGCGTAATGTAGGATCACTTGATACGGGATTACATGTCCGAAATGCTTACATACCTTGAGCCACGGCATGAAGTCGATTGCAAACCCCTGGAAGAGTTGATGAAACACGTGGTTGTATAGATCTATGATGCGGAGGAACTTGTCGTCCTCCGGGCTAAAGTTGATGGAGCAGAAGAAGCCATAGAAGATGTTGGCCGTTGCAACCAGCAGGGCTTGTCGGGGTTTCACCGGAGTTCCGACAGACTGGGAGTATTCCGAAACCAGGTAGAGCAGCTCCTTCTGAATGACGGTGCTCAGTCGGTCCTGGTCACCGGAGCCCTGCCTCGGGTGCATGGGCGAGTATGCGAGCTCCCTCCGCAACTGCTGCTTAGAAGACCAGTCGCACAGAGCGATGGCTACGAGAGAAGAAAAAGGAAAGGTCACCGTCAGTGGCGTATACCAACTTGCTTTTGAGTCAAACAGACATCGGACTGCCGGACGCCTCAACATTTTACGATACTTGCCGGAGTTGTGTCGGTTCCCCTCTGCACTTTCGTAACCGGATTCGTAACGCGAATCTGGTTTTTGCACACGCGCAGCAGCGCCCATACCCGGTGTGGGCGAACGCCGGCTCGTTTGTAAACAGTTATGTCAATCCGTTTTACGACGCGCTAACGATCCGATGAAATTAATCAAGCGGCGCCAAAAGTGCACTGTCACGGCACTCGTTGTCCTGATGTGTTGGCTGCCACAAGCTAAACCCAATCACGCACAAAAAAGAAAAAGAAATGCGCAGGATCGCGCCGCATTTACTGTGCGTGATCGAAGGCGACGAGCAACCGTAACAATTCTCGCGTGGTGCTGCTATTATCGGCCCGTATAGGTCAACTCAACTCACCGACGTCACCCCACTGCGGTGGCGCTGCCGTCGGTACTGCGCATGCCTTCACTCCTTCCGATTTTGGATTCTGCGCACGCGCGGTGCCCACCAGGGGTTTCCTCAGGAATTGAAATTAGGAAAGGGGGGGGGGGGTCTAAATGTTTAGGGGGGAGGAGGGGGCTTTGAGAATAGAGGAGTCTTTGCGAATTAAGGGGGTGCCTTCAGAAAAACAAGGGGGCGGGGTGTACACCCCTCCTAGCGGGTGTGTAGGGAAATCATTGGCCACAACTGGTGTGGGCAAAGCGGGCTTTGTTTGCAAACACTGTCGGTGTAGGGTGGCGGATGAAAAGAAACACGCTCTTCTCTTCAACCTATACTCCATGTCAGTATATAGGTCATGCGAATACTTCCTCGACTCAAATTTGGAGCAACGTCATCCCCAACAACAACGAGACCGTGGTGTGTCGCGGGGTACCATAGCATACTGAGGGCAGTGTTGGGTAAAGTACATCTAAAAGGTACTTCAAGTGAAGTACAAAGTAAATGAGACGTGATGTTCTGTAAAGTACTATAAATACAATGTACTTTCAAAGTAAAGTACAAGTATTTCAACACAATGTTTCATGATGCCAATTCATTCCACTATACAGTAATTGTTTAACTGGTATGCATGCCCAGGGGTAATCAGGGGTGAATGACCTATCTTTAAAAACAGCGGCGAATATTTGATAAAGTCAGGTGGCCACGGAGTAGTTATTTTCAGGAATGGAGCCCAGTTCAGAAGTTCCTCTTCTGAATTTGGCGCGCTTGCCCTGGATTGTTGACCCAAGTTAGCAGAGAGCTTGACATCAGCCCCGCAGCATCCGCGAGAAACAGTGAGTGTGCAAGCGAGCTGGTGATAATTTATCATAATGCGACACCCGAGAGTGGGGTGCGAAAAAATTATGAAACTTTCAAGTCGAAGGAAAAGACAAAAGATAATGTTTCACAACATTGGGACGTTCTCCTCTGCTGTCTTTTTCTTCGACTTCGAAGTTTAATTTTTCCGCACCACAGTCTCAGGTACTGCATTATGATTAATTCTGTTCCTCTTATATTTTAAACCTCCTCACTCGCACTGACCGACCGAGAAGTAGCGAGAGTTCAAAAAGCTGCGGGAAAGCCGTTCCCAGAACAAACGGAGCGATGCGTCGTCTGCTCACGTTTCTGGATAGAGTACAATATCCCACCTAGTAGTTGTTCGGAGTTGACAAAGCATCAGTTCGTGATACAAATTTAACAAAACCAAATTTGACGAATGTACTTTGAAATCGGGAATTGTACTTTCCTCGGAAAGCACCAGAAAAAAAAAAAAAACTTTAAGTAAAGTACAAGTTTCCTAACCCTACTTGAGGTAGCACTTTAAGTACAATGTACTTAAAGTACTTCCCAACACTGACTGAGGGACATGAATGACGCGGCGCTATATTCGATCCAAACCATTCACACACCCATGCACACTCAAGGTTCTGCAAGGCAGAAGATCCTCCTCACCATGGGGGAGGAGGAAACAGGCAACGGTGGACAGGGTAGAAGAGGGAGAGGAGGAAAGGAGGGAAAAGGGGAAAGCACGAACTGGTCGCTGGTCTTTAAGAACGCGCCAATGGAGTATAGTGAAACAGCGGCTTACAAAGGTTCCGGTCGCCCTTGAAGATGGCGTGGTAGCGCAACGAGTCCGGCCTGTCGGCGAAGTCCGCCGCCTTGGCCACGAGGACTTCTCGGAGCGCTTCCACGGAACTGACGACGAGGCAGCTCTTGGAGCCCAGAGTCAGCGCGAACACGTCCCCGTACTGGCGACGAAGGTCCCCGAAGGCATCCCAGACATTCGGGTATCTGCAAGCGTGACGATATCGGGAAATTAAAACGAAAAAAGTGTGCACCTCCCACACCCCCATGGCATCGATGGCGAATCCGCCGGAGTGTACAGCCTCCGGATTTTTTTTTAAACAATATCGCGCGAACACTGACTGGGCGGAAGATCGGCGCCTCATAGCAGCGTGAAACAGCAAGTCAGCGAGGCTAGGTGTGTGTGCCTTCTGCCACACGCGTGTAATCTCGCTGACCTGCTGTTTCACGCCGCGATAAGGCGCTGACCTACCGGTTGGTCGGCGTTCGCGCGACACTGTTAAAAAATCTGGAGGTTGTACACACATCGATGCACACCAAGCCGTAGCCACACCGCTCGTACACAATACAAAAGACACGGTGTTCGCTACAAACAGGACAGATTTATCTCCGGACACACGTCAAGCATGTTCGAAGTGTGCTGCTAACATGTCTACTGACGAATGTGGCGGGTTCGTGTTCGAAAAATGTAGTTCGAACTTAAACCAATCCTATCAACATTACACAGTATAGTACTTCGCCAGCAAATGCAAAAAAGAAAGCAGTTTTATTATTATTATTATTTTTTTTTTGGTTTAGGCACAAACATTTCGCCGTCTGCTTGTCCAGAACAGCGGTGCTGTGGTCCCCTGGCTTATACTATGCTGCAGGAGTCCCGATAGAACCATCATGGAAACGAAGTCCCAAAACACTTTCTAACGATTTTTCTGTTCAACGAAGGGGCGGCTTCCGATGTCCCTTGTCAGGGAGGACAGCGCTCGTCAATGTTGCAGATGTGCACAAGCTTCCGGGAGCCACACACTCACCGCCCGATGATGTGCGACGAACCGATGACTGGGAAACCCTTGGGTCCCGGAGCACGCCTCCTGTCGCAATACTTCTCGCGGAGATGGAGGACGGCACAGAAGGTCGCCACAAGCATCGCGACCAACGTGGTGTATAATCCCTCGCTGCCATCGAGACCAAAGAGGAAGGTCATCACGAACCGATGGTCCTCGGCACCGTTCGCTTCTCTGGCGTGGCCGCGGTGGCGTTCCTCGTATACTATGCCGGCTTCGCTGTCCTGGCGGGGGCATTATTGGCCACATGCCTCCGACCAATGGACGTTTCTTGTTGCGCTGACGCGTGTCCCTACCGCCATAATTGGCAGTGACCATGTGCATTTCCAGACGTCCGCGAAAAAAAAGGGGGGGGGGGGGGGGGGTGACAGGTGAAGATAAGAAAAGTTTGAGTCAGTCATTAGCGCGTATCGTTTCCTAAGCCTTTCCGGTGAGGTATCCCTTTTAAAACGAGCATACAAAACGCAAATAGGAGGGGGAAGGTCATTTTTCTTTTTCTAGCGTAGCAGCGATAAGCATTTTGTTTTCAAAAGCTGGTCGAGACGCCGCGCGCGTGACTCGTGAGAATAATGAGCCGCTTGAACTTGCTGATTAACTAGTACCGATGATTGGGCTAGTTGGCAGACCACTCCTATCCCCTTTGTCTGTGTCTTTTGAACTGTTTTGTATCTTGGAACAATTTCCGACTAAACTAGTTTTTTTTAATTGTCGCATCTATTTCATTGTGAAGTCTAAACTAGTTTCCGCAGAGCGCTGTCAAAGCTGCTTGCACGAGCATATGTGTGTTCTTCGCGCAGTAGTGCGGGGCAGCAGCACTGGAAGCCAATGGCGTAACCAGGATTTTTTTTTTTTTTTTTTTGGGGGGGGGGGGGGGGGCTGAGGTGGCTGGGATGTCTATGACTCACGGTGCGGAGAGGTGGAGGGGGTTCAAAATGCGTGTGCATAATTTATAGGGCCGGCTGGATTTCGGGGGGAGGGGGGGCTGAAGCCCCAGAAGCCCCCCCCCCCCCCCCCCCCCCCTGGCTACGTCCCAGCTGGAAGTTAGCTAGCCTTGACGCCGAATTTAGTAGTCCTACTTGTGGTTAATCGGGAACGGCTCAAAAGCACGTTCAAAACCGCGCGCTGAACTTCATGCAACGTCTCGAACCACTCGAACTCGGAATCCTTGTGTGACGTCATGTAGAAGGTCTCAGAGGTACTGGTGGGAGCGCGAGGATGGCGTGCTGTTTCCGGCTGTAACTGACCGGTCATTTTATGTTTACGTTCTTATAATGCCGCTCCCCTCCTGGGCCTTGGCGCCTTGGCCCACTAGGCTGAAGTCCCTGAATCCCAGGCTTCTGCGTGCCGCCATCTTTGTTTTCGCGGTGCTCACACCGATTGAAGAACAAGAGCGCAGCAGAATACGTGCTCCTCTTTGTAATTGCACACGTTTCATGAAAGGTGTACAATTACAAAGAAGAGGCTATACTTCGTTTCGCTACAAGGTAATGGGACTAGCGATGATAGAACACTCCATGGATCACTTACAGAAACCTGACGAACACCATGAGGAGGCGCTTTTCACACTGTCTGATTGGTGTGCAAAAATGTGAAATAAAAGAATAAAAAAAATGGAAGACGATCATACGGCGTAATACGTTTAGACAGTGGCAGCTTTTTTTTTTATTATTATTTTCCTTTGAACGAAAAACGCTTCTACTGCGCATGCGCGGCGCTAACCTTGCCTGCAGAGTCCCGGATCTCGTAGCGGGTTGCGGAGAATGTTGCGTGACAGCCAACGTTGGGGACAGCGAAAGAGATAGACGAAAACACTATTATTTTCGTTTGCGCTCCCGCCGTCGCTAACTTGTTCAGCCAAATTTAGCGGGGAACCTGTTTTTGTTTGTAGTGCCCGTGACGCCAGGTCACGTGACGTCAATTCCCCTGCCAATTTTAGCGGGGAAACTGGGTTGGTGCATAGGTCATGTGACGTCCATTTTTCCACTAAATTTAGTGGGGAACCTGAATATGCCTGTAGGTCCTTGACGTCAGGTCACGTGACATCAATTTTTCCGCCAAATTTAGCGGGGAAACTGAATTGGTGCCTAGGTCACGTGACGTCAATTGCTCCGCTAAATTTAGCGAGAAAACTGAATTCGTAGATAGATCACGTGACGTCAATTTTTCCGCTAAATTTAGCGGGGAACCTGAATTCGATTGAAGGTCCCGTGACGTCAGGTCACGTGACACCAATTTTCACACCAAATTTAGCGGGGAAACTGAATTAGTGCATAGATCACGTGACGTCAATTATTCCGCTGAATTTAGCGGGGAAACTGAATTCGTTTACGCTCACGCCGTCGCGAAACCCATAGAGATAAAGACCGGAGGGACGAGCCCGTAACCAACGTTGCCCGTGACTAAATATGACACGCCAGGTGGCGCAAGCTACTGCCCGATACACGAAGCCACTAACTGTCACATCCACCCACAGTGTCACTGTGCCAACGAGGGTCATAAGCGCGCTCCAAACCAAAGCTTCTTTTTGCGCGTGTAGGTCGTGCGCGCTGCGGATGTGACGTATTTCGTGACGTCGCGCCGCTTCTTCGCTCCTTCCGGGCGCGCACAAAAAAGTTGGAAAATTTCAACTTCTTTCCGGACGCGCAAAAAGAAGCGACGTGACGTAGTAGGGCGTTCCTGTCTCCCGGCCAATCGGTGGAGGGCACTGCTCCGCGTTTCTTCGCCGTGTCTCCGCTGGCCGTCGGTCGGACGCAGCCGCCGCAGCCGAAGCAGATTATCTTCGCAGAAGTTGCAAGGTCAATTGGAAGTTGCCTGCGAGAATGGCCCGTATGGCTGCATCTATGAACTTTGCCCCTGTTTCCGACGCGAGGAAGGTGACCGAAAAGAAGGCTGCTGCGGACGCGCAGAGGCATGAAGAAGCTGCGCAGAAGGCCGCAGAAGCTGCCGTCTATGATGACCAAACAAGTGCTTTCAGTTGCTCGAGCTCGTCCAGAGAACTACCCTTGGTTGTACGGGAAGCTTCGGCACGACGACAAAGACAACCCGAAATGGGAGAACGTCTCGAAGGAGGTCGCCCGTCTGTTGGGCATCGTGCGCTGTAAGTACGGTTTTGCAACCCTTGATATCGCGTTTTCGCATTTTGTGTTGCGCGCATGGTTTACTTGATACGTGATGGTGTTGAATTGTTTTTGTAACAATATTGCGGAAACGTTCATTCAAAAATCGACAGACGAAAACGGTAATATTTGTAAATACCCAAATGCTTTCTTTTTCTTCACGTTTTTGCGTTGTTTTGACGGTTGTTTCAACCAAAAATGAGAAGGAAGATAATCCCTGCGTCGCCTTTAATCCTCTTTTTGTTCAGCCTACGAGAAAGTGTTGTCTCGGTTGTATGGAAAAGGCTGAACTCCATTTGTGTCCTTAAGACAATCAGTCCTATTTAATTATAACTTTCGATTGAGCCGAGCATGTTTAAAATACTTCTCCAAACGAAATGACAAGTTACAGTCCCATACCATACCGGCCGAACCAAATTTTTACGATTCTTCCTTTATAGATTTGTTCCAATTGGCCCACAAAGTATACGTAGCATCGTACACATAGCAGATGTTAGCGAGATCGTTTACTGCTAAGTTGATGGGCAGTGAAAGCTATGTACTGTCTCTAGATCAGTCAGTCACCTGCCCCTCAGTGCCTGATCCATTCTATGCCCGTGACTACCCGGAGAGTATGACCACGTTGTATGCATGCACCCTATTGTTGATTGTTCCTGCGAGCATGTAGCTTCTACCGCCCTGTCAGCCTAGCAGTGAACATACTATAGTCGTTTGCTTGAAAGCTTGGCGAGTCATTTTTAAGTGTGGGACTAAATTTGTTGTGCAAGTGCTTTTGATGTGCGTTTTGTGTGTGCTGTCCGTTGCCCACGAGGCATTACAATTGCCTATGGCATTTTTGTCGTCTTTTTCACATTTCTGCATGAGTATATCATGTCTGTCAGGCTTGTCCCACACTAGAATCAATATATTTCTCTTCAGGCGACATCTGAAAAACAAAGTGGAAGTACCTGAGGGACAAGTACGCCAAGGAGGCGGCCAAGGTGGCAGGAACAGAGCGCAGCGGCTTTGGAACCTCGGACGTCTGCAAGCCAAAGTATACTTTGGCAGCTTGCGCTTCCTGACTGTGTCAGTCAGGAAGCCACTGTTTCGCGAAAGTACACTTTTCATATTTCTCATTCGTATACAACTACACGGTCCTTTTTGTCAATTATGCAAGTCTGAGGCTACAGGAACATCAAAAAGCCAGTCCAGCACTCAAACAGGAGGTAAGATAGCATGCAATGTATTGCGATGCCTCCTTGTCATTATGTTACTGGCCTTATAGTCACGTTTCCAGGTGTCTTTCACAAGTGCTGTCATATGCGATGAAACTTACACTCTTCTGGTGAATTATAGGAATGACTCCATCATGCAGCCAGTCACCTGGATGCACCGCAGGTACAACCAAGCCAACTGATGACCAAGATCCTGTGGTGATTATTTGCCCGTCTTGACTTTCTTTCCGGTCTTTCAGACTGATGAGCATGGGCTGTAGCTTACAAAAGCTACTTCTTTTTGTTTTCTTATGTTCCTCTACACAGTGCTTTCACCTTGTGGCACTTCCTTTGGCGTTACAGCTGTCAAGAGCACCACCTTCTCCCCCTCCCCCAATTGCTGCTTTTTTGGATAACCCTTATCTCGTAAATACCGAGTGCACTGGCTAACCACCTAAATCAGGGGTCAGCCCCTGGCACAGTGTGCATAGGCATTCGCTGGGCCGAACAGAAGATTTTTTGGTTTGTGTTTTTTGTAGAAGGAAAGCCATCATAGCTTTCCGATTTTAGTTCGGTGTGATATTACTGGTTGATGTTTCACTTCGAACTCAAACCTGGGAATCTCGCAGAAGGAAAAGCTTTAGAGCTTTATCTTAACTATTCCGACAGTGCAGTGTACTTCATTTCAGCATAACTTTGAAAATGGTAAGAGCTGCATCCCTCGTGAGGCAATAAGAGCAACAGAGCAAGGTATATGACAGCCCTCCGCAAGATGATTGCAACCTCGGACAGTATGCTGTCGCATGCCTCGCTCTGACAGTCATTGGCTGGCCGGGCCATTGATTTAACTGCTTAGTAAAGTTATGTTGGAACGGATTCTGATGAGTTTTATCACTCAATTTTCTCGTTGCAAAGACACCGGTAACAAAAACTCTTCAAACTTGGAGTATTGCGTTATTTGAGGGAGGAGGATTCAAACAACATCTGTATCTTTCAGAAATAAGATCAGACAGACTTCTGGCAAGTCCAAGATATTTATCCAGTGGGGCTTGCTCATCTTTAAGTGGATTATGAGTTGGAGGACTTGTTCGCAGTTTTTTTTTTTGATGATGAGTAAGAGGACTCGTTCAGTTAATTTTCACATTGGCTTCCTATGTTGTGGTTTTGAAATCTAAGGAGTACACTGATGCTCGCTGTGTAAACGGATGATTTCGAGGATGAAGCATACATAGTCACACATGCTTTTGCAAATGACAATGACGGATAAAGAGCTCTACACCTCTGCGTGACTTTTAATCAGTACATTAAACTTGCATGCTTGCATCTTGGCGAGCAATATTGAAATATAAAATGTGTATTGAGAAGGGGCTCAAGTTTTCTGTAGGCTAAGTTTCAGAAATCAGCGCAGTGCTAAAGCATTTAGGCTTAAATAGCCTTTTCTTCATAATTGCAGATACTTTTAAGCGTGTGTCAGCATACCCCCACAGACACACACACACACACACACACACACACACACACACCTGTTTCCCGTCTGGCCCAACCCCACATTCACTTCGCGTCTCCTCGGCCAGCTGCTTCAAAGGGTTGCTGAGCCCCGATCTAGACTGCTTAGCTTATATTGACAGTGGCAAATGCATTTCCAGGGCCCAACATCACCCTTCGAGGTCTCGGCTGCCTTCTTGGCTGCACAGCGTGGAGCAGAGAGTGCGCATCCACCAAGGCCAACCCCTGCGGATGTGGAGGAAGTGACCGAGCCCCCTGCGGATGTGACGTATTTCGTGACGTCGCGCCGCTTCTTCGCTCCTTCCGGGCGCGCACAAAAAAGTTGGAAAATTTCAACTTCTTTCCGGACGCGCAAAAAGAAGCGACGTGACGTAGTAGGGCGTTCCTGTCTCCCGGCCAATCGGTGGAGGGCACTGCTCCGCGTTTCTTCGCCGTGTCTCCGCTGGCCGTCGGTCGGACGCAGCCGCCGCAGCCGAAGCAGATTATCTTCGCAGAAGTTGCAAGGTCAATTGGAAGTTGCCTGCGAGAATGGCCCGTATGGCTGCATCTATGAACTTTGCCCCTGTTTCCGACGCGAGGAAGGTGACCGAAAAGAAGGCTGCTGCGGACGCGCAGAGGCATGAAGAAGCTGCGCAGAAGGCCGCAGAAGCTGCCGTCTATGATGACCAAACAAGTGCTTTCAGTTGCTCGAGCTCGTCCAGAGAACTACCCTTGGTTGTACGGGAAGCTTCGGCACGACGACAAAGACAACCCGAAACGGGAGAACGTCTCGAAGGAGGTCGCCCGTCTGTTGGGCATCGTGCGCTGTAAGTACGGTTTTGCAACCCTTGATATCGCGTTTTCGCATTTTGTGTTGCGCGCATGGTTTACTTGATACGTGATGGTGTTGAATTGTTTTTGTAACAATATTGCGGAAACGTTCATTCAAAAATCGACAGACGAAAACGGTAATATTTGTAAATACCCAAATGCTTTCTTTTTCTTCACGTTTTTGCGTTGTTTTGACGGTTGTTTCAACCAAAAATGAGAAGGAAGATAATCCCTGCGTCGCCTTTAATCCTCTTTTTGTTCAGCCTACGAGAAAGTGTTGTCTCGGTTGTATGGAAAAGGCTGAACTCCATTTGTGTCCTTAAGACAATCAGTCCTATTTAATTATAACTTTCGATTGAGCCGAGCATGTTTAAAATACTTCTCCAAACGAAATGACAAGTTACAGTCCCATACCATACCGGCCGAACCAAATTTTTACGATTCTTCCTTTATAGATTTGTTCCAATTGGCCCACAAAGTATACGTAGCATCGTACACATAGCAGATGTTAGCGAGATCGTTTACTGCTAAGTTGATGGGCAGTGAAAGCTATGTACTGTCTCTAGATCAGTCAGTCACCTGCCCCTCAGTGCCTGATCCATTCTATGCCCGTGACTACCCGGAGAGTATGACCACGTTGTATGCATGCACCCTATTGTTGATTGTTCCTGCGAGCATGTAGCTTCTACCGCCCTGTCAGCCTAGCAGTGAACATACTATAGTCGTTTGCTTGAAAGCTTGGCGAGTCATTTTTAAGTGTGGGACTAAATTTGTTGTGCAAGTGCTTTTGATGTGCGTTTTGTGTGTGCTGTCCGTTGCCCACGAGGCATTACAATTGCCTATGGCATTTTTGTCGTCTTTTTCACATTTCTGCATGAGTATATCATGTCTGTCAGGCTTGTCCCACACTAGAATCAATATATTTCTCTTCAGGCGACATCTGAAAAACAAAGTGGAAGTACCTGAGGGACAAGTACGCCAAGGAGGCGGCCAAGGTGGCAGGAACAGAGCGCAGCGGCTTTGGAACCTCGGACGTCTGCAAGCCAAAGTATACTTTGGCAGCTTGCGCTTCCTGACTGTGTCAGTCAGGAAGCCACTGTTTCGCGAAAGTACACTTTTCATATTTCTCATTCGTATACAACTACACGGTCCTTTTTGTCAATTATGCAAGTCTGAGGCTACAGGAACATCAAAAAGCCAGTCCAGCACTCAAACAGGAGGTAAGATAGCATGCAATGTATTGCGATGCCTCCTTGTCATTATGTTACTGGCTTATAGTCACGTTTCCAGGTGTCTTTCACAAGTGCTGTCATATGCGATGAAACTTACACTCTTCTGGTGAATTATAGGAATGACTCCATCATGCAGCCAGTCACCTGGATGCACCGCAGGTACAACCAAGCCAACTGATGACCAAGATCCTGTGGTGATTATTTGCCCGTCTTGACTTTCTTTCCGGTCTTTCAGACTGATGAGCATGGGCTGTAGCTTACAAAAGCTACTTCTTTTTGTTTTCTTATGTTCCTCTACACAGTGCTTTCACCTTGTGGCACTTCCTTTGGCGTTACAGCTGTCAAGAGCACCACCTTCTCCCCCTCCCCCAATTGCTGCTTTTTTGGATAACCCTTATCTCGTAAATACCGAGTGCACTGGCTAACCACCTAAATCAGGGGTCAGCCCCTGGCACAGTGTGCATAGGCATTCGCTGGGCCGAACAGAAGATTTTTTGGTTTGTGTTTTTTGTAGAAGGAAAGCCATCATAGCTTTCCGATTTTAGTTCGGTGTGATATTACTGGTTGATGTTTCACTTCGAACTCAAACCTGGGAATCTCGCAGAAGGAAAAGCTTTAGAGCTTTATCTTAACTATTCCGACAGTGCAGTGTCTCCGCTGGCCGTCGGTCGGACGCAGCCGCCGCAGCCGAAGCAGATTATCTTCGCAGAAGTTGCAAGGTCAATTGGAAGTTGCCTGCGAGAATGGCCCGTATGGCTGCATCTATGAACTTTGCCCCTGTTTCCGACGCGAGGAAGGTGACCGAAAAGAAGGCTGCTGCGGACGCGCAGAGGCATGAAGAAGCTGCGCAGAAGGCCGCAGAAGCTGCCGTCTATGATGACCAAACAAGTGCTTTCAGTTGCTCGAGCTCGTCCAGAGAACTACCCTTGGTTGTACGGGAAGCTTCGGCACGACGACAAAGACAACCCGAAACGGGAGAACGTCTCGAAGGAGGTCGCCCGTCTGTTGGGCATCGTGCGCTGTAAGTACGGTTTTGCAACCCTTGATATCGCGTTTTCGCATTTTGTGTTGCGCGCATGGTTTACTTGATACGTGATGGTGTTGAATTGTTTTTGTAACAATATTGCGGAAACGTTCATTCAAAAATCGACAGACGAAAACGGTAATATTTGTAAATACCCAAATGCTTTCTTTTTCTTCACGTTTTTGCGTTGTTTTGACGGTTGTTTCAACCAAAAATGAGAAGGAAGATAATCCCTGCGTCGCCTTTAATCCTCTTTTTGTTCAGCCTACGAGAAAGTGTTGTCTCGGTTGTATGGAAAAGGCTGAACTCCATTTGTGTCCTTAAGACAATCAGTCCTATTTAATTATAACTTTCGATTGAGCCGAGCATGTTTAAAATACTTCTCCAAACGAAATGACAAGTTACAGTCCCATACCATACCGGCCGAACCAAATTTTTACGATTCTTCCTTTATAGATTTGTTCCAATTGGCCCACAAAGTATACGTAGCATCGTACACATAGCAGATGTTAGCGAGATCGTTTACTGCTAAGTTGATGGGCAGTGAAAGCTATGTACTGTCTCTAGATCAGTCAGTCACCTGCCCCTCAGTGCCTGATCCATTCTATGCCCGTGACTACCCGGAGAGTATGACCACGTTGTATGCATGCACCCTATTGTTGATTGTTCCTGCGAGCATGTAGCTTCTACCGCCCTGTCAGCCTAGCAGTGAACATACTATAGTCGTTTGCTTGAAAGCTTGGCGAGTCATTTTTAAGTGTGGGACTAAATTTGTTGTGCAAGTGCTTTTGATGTGCGTTTTGTGTGTGCTGTCCGTTGCCCACGAGGCATTACAATTGCCTATGGCATTTTTGTCGTCTTTTTCACATTTCTGCATGAGTATATCATGTCTGTCAGGCTTGTCCCACACTAGAATCAATATATTTCTCTTCAGGCGACATCTGAAAAACAAAGTGGAAGTACCTGAGGGACAAGTACGCCAAGGAGGCGGCCAAGGTGGCAGGAACAGAGCGCAGCGGCTTTGGAACCTCGGACGTCTGCAAGCCAAAGTATACTTTGGCAGCTTGCGCTTCCTGACTGTGTCAGTCAGGAAGCCACTGTTTCGCGAAAGTACACTTTTCATATTTCTCATTCGTATACAACTACACGGTCCTTTTTGTCAATTATGCAAGTCTGAGGCTACAGGAACATCAAAAAGCCAGTCCAGCACTCAAACAGGAGGTAAGATAGCATGCAATGTATTGCGATGCCTCCTTTATAGATTTGTTCCAATTGGCCCACAAAGTATACGTAGCATCGTACACATAGCAGATGTTAGCGAGATCGTTTACTGCTAAGTTGATGGGCAGTGAAAGCTATGTACTGTCTCTAGATCAGTCAGTCACCTGCCCCTCAGTGCCTGATCCATTCTATGCCCGTGACTACCCGGAGAGTATGACCACGTTGTATGCATGCACCCTATTGTTGATTGTTCCTGCGAGCATGTAGCTTCTACCGCCCTGTCAGCCTAGCAGTGAACATACTATAGTCGTTTGCTTGAAAGCTTGGCGAGTCATTTTTAAGTGTGGGACTAAATTTGTTGTGCAAGTGCTTTTGATGTGCGTTTTGTGTGTGCTGTCCGTTGCCCACGAGGCATTACAATTGCCTATGGCATTTTTGTCGTCTTTTTCACATTTCTGCATGAGTATATCATGTCTGTCAGGCTTGTCCCACACTAGAATCAATATATTTCTCTTCAGGCGACATCTGAAAAACAAAGTGGAAGTACCTGAGGGACAAGTACGCCAAGGAGGCGGCCAAGGTGGCAGGAACAGAGCGCAGCGGCTTTGGAACCTCGGACGTCTGCAAGCCAAAGTATACTTTGGCAGCTTGCGCTTCCTGACTGTGTCAGTCAGGAAGCCACTGTTTCGCGAAAGTACACTTTTCATATTTCTCATTCGTATACAACTACACGGTCCTTTTTGTCAATTATGCAAGTCTGAGGCTACAGGAACATCAAAAAGCCAGTCCAGCACTCAAACAGGAGGTAAGATAGCATGCAATGTATTGCGATGCCTCCTTGTCATTATGTTACTGGCCTTATAGTCACGTTTCCAGGTGTCTTTCACAAGTGCTGTCATATGCGATGAAACTTACACTCTTCTGGTGAATTATAGGAATGACTCCATCATGCAGCCAGTCACCTGGATGCACCGCAGGTACAACCAAGCCAACTGATGACCAAGATCCTGTGGTGATTATTTGCCCGTCTTGACTTTCTTTCCGGTCTTTCAGACTGATGAGCATGGGCTGTAGCTTACAAAAGCTACTTCTTTTTGTTTTCTTATGTTCCTCTACACAGTGCTTTCACCTTGTGGCACTTCCTTTGGCGTTACAGCTGTCAAGAGCACCACCTTCTCCCCCTCCCCCAATTGCTGCTTTTTTGGATAACCCTTATCTCGTAAATACCGAGTGCACTGGCTAACCACCTAAATCAGGGGTCAGCCCCTGGCACAGTGTGCATAGGCATTCGCTGGGCCGAACAGAAGATTTTTTGGTTTGTGTTTTTTGTAGAAGGAAAGCCATCATAGCTTTCCGATTTTAGTTCGGTGTGATATTACTGGTTGATGTTTCACTTCGAACTCAAACCTGGGAATCTCGCAGAAGGAAAAGCTTTAGAGCTTTATCTTAACTATTCCGACAGTGCAGTGTACTTCATTTCAGCATAACTTTGAAAATGGTAAGAGCTGCATCCCTCGTGAGGCAATAAGAGCAACAGAGCAAGGTATATGACAGCCCTCCGCAAGATGATTGCAACCTCGGACAGTATGCTGTCGCATGCCTCGCTCTGACAGTCATTGGCTGGCCGGGCCATTGATTTAACTGCTTAGTAAAGTTATGTTGGAACGGATTCTGATGAGTTTTATCACTCAATTTTCTCGTTGCAAAGACACCGGTAACAAAAACTCTTCAAACTTGGAGTATTGCGTTATTTGAGGGAGGAGGATTCAAACAACATCTGTATCTTTCAGAAATAAGATCAGACAGACTTCTGGCAAGTCCAAGATATTTATCCAGTGGGGCTTGCTCATCTTTAAGTGGATTATGAGTTGGAGGACTTGTTCGCAGTTTTTTTTTTTGATGATGAGTAAGAGGACTCGTTCAGTTAATTTTCACATTGGCTTCCTATGTTGTGGTTTTGAAATCTAAGGAGTACACTGATGCTCGCTGTGTAAACGGATGATTTCGAGGATGAAGCATACATAGTCACACATGCTTTTGCAAATGACAATGACGGATAAAGAGCTCTACACCTCTGCGTGACTTTTAATCAGTACATTAAACTTGCATGCTTGCATCTTGGCGAGCAATATTGAAATATAAAATGTGTATTGAGAAGGGGCTCAAGTTTTCTGTAGGCTAAGTTTCAGAAATCACGCATACATACCAAGCCTGCGATGTAAAAGAAATGTGGCAACAGTCAGTATTGTTCGCTTCTAAATGGTAGCCTCTTTCCAGGCTGCCGGAGAGAAGTGATGTGTCCTATTGCCCTGCCGGCCTAATGGTATAGCAAAAATGTTATATCATTATGGCAAGTCCTAATGGGATACGTAGTGGAGACAGTTTGTCGAAGAAGCCATCTAGTGCCTCTTTTATGGCACTAACATGGATGTGGTAAAGCAGTGACACCGGAGGATGCACACGGCAGTTTTCATATTGCAGCTTTGTAGCATAGTAGTAGAGGTGCCGTGAAGGCAGTGTTGGAAAGCAGCAAACTTTTTGTTTCGAACCCAGGCAGAGTTAATAAATTACAAACCTTGCAAATTGGAACCTCAGCAAGCTTTGAAAATTTTCATACCCTTTAAGCTCGAACTTTGGGAGGTTCACAGCATCCCCACATGGGAGTGCTCTTTATGTTCTGCGAGTGGCCAATTGTTGGCCCGTAATTTTTCGGGTACCCCAGGTGTTCACGATACTAGTAGGGAATTAGCTGTTGTATGTTTGTTCTGTTTCAAATAGGATTGTACATACTCGATCGAAAAGGGTATTTACACCTTACCAACTTTGCATATTTTTAATTGGATAATTGTTCACGTTTGTTTCATGCAGCCCTTCTTCCTGAATCGAGAAAAGGCCCCAAAGAGGAATACTTCACGGCAGATGGGTATCACATCCACCGTATCCTTGGGGTCCGCAAGATGAGCAAGCTCATCAAGGTCCATGTCAAGAAGAAGCTCGGAGCACAGTGGATTGGTGTCAGACACTGTCTGGAGCTACCACAGATCTACTCGTGCAGCCACTGCACACTCGTGCAGCCACTGCAGGACAAGAGACCACAAGTTGTGGTTGTGCCTCAACTTCATCCGCCACCAATAACCATGGTAAGCTGTGCCAAACTGCATTTAGCTAAAAAAAACAAACACAGGGTCTCTTTTGTTATCCCCAAGACGACTTGAAGGCGAAAGCCCAAGCGCCGATGCATTAATGACAGACACGCGATTTACGGATGCGGTGTTACCCCAAGTGTACACCAAGTAAACAATCTAATCTCGAAGACTGCATAAACATTGTGGCTCCCTGAAATCCAAAATACACTATGGGCAATCTTTATTAAGGCGAAAACCTTATATGTTTCATCGTTCAGTCCTTGAGAAAAAAACATGTCGACAATACGAAAGGTACCGTGCAAATATTAATATTCCTCCAAAAAGACTTTTAGCCCACGTCCCTCGGCTGGTGTCGAACCAGCAACCTTTCGTTCAGTAGTTCAACGCAGTACCCCTCCGCCCGTGGCGGTACATAAACGTTTTGGTACCTTTCATATCGTCGACATTTTTTTCTCAAGGACTGAACAATGAGACATACAAGATTTTCGCCTTAATAAGGATTGCACATAGTGTATTTCGGATTTTAGGGAGCCACAACGTTTATGCAGTCTTCGAGATTTGATTGTTTACTTGGTGTACACTATGCTAGGCTACCTCTGGTTTCTTTTGTATGCTTGTCTAAACAAATGATTTGATGCAGTAATGAAACCGTAGTCAGCATCATGAATTCATTGAGTGCATTAGTTATGACAAAGTGTGCCTACTGGTTTAAGAAGGATTACGTGCTTTCAGACATATTCGAAAAAAATCCAAAAATGACTAGCCGGTAAAGATCCGTCAGATCGTATTTCTTCAATGAACTTCGATTGTGAAGCTTGTACATGGCCAAAAAATAAAACCACTGGGTGACATTTTTTTTTCCGCTAGACTACTCAATACAGGCTCTGACTTACCAAGAAAAGATCTCGCTTCCCTTTTAAAATATTGACCAGTTAAAGAAAAGGGGAATTATTTTGCTAATTTATGCTAAGGACAAATCATTTATCTATTTCTGAGACAGTTAAAAAGCTAAGTAAGCCAAGACCTGAATTTTCCAAAAACTACTAAACTCTGAAAACATGGAACCCTACTTATAAAGGAACACATTTGCTTCTGAGTGACATCCCACACCCTCTCTTCTCTTCCTGCAGCCAGCAAGCCATCGACTGCCCGCCAACGACACAATTCTTGCGGTGCCGGACCTGCCCAATAGAATGACTGGGGAAGGTTTGTAACAATATTAGCATAGAGGATGTGATACACAAAGACTGCTGGACGGTACACGACAGCCCTGTTGCTGTACATTGTTCTGCAGGCCTTGTGTCGCACGTCCTCTATGATGGTAATGTTACTAAAACAGCCTTTTTGAAGGCCAACCATATCCGTTTTCGAGATGCCCACTTATGGAAGCTGCCTCCCGTGTCTCGGAAACTTTGTAGTTGAAACCATTAAAGAAAAGTGTCCAAATTACCTGGAGTATGCCAAGATCTACATAACATCACTTTTACTGTGCTCTCCCTTTGCAGAACAATCTGCATAGTGGTGGAACCATAGAAATTATAGCATCTTTTATTTGGGATGCTACAAATGTTTTAGGAGCCTTTAAGTTAAGACACAAAACACAGAAGTTAGAGAGGTACAAAGTTTAACATTTATTACCTTGAAAGCGCAATGTTTCAGCCAAATATGCCATTGAAATATAAAATGTGCCTACAATTTAAACATAGAAACACACTTCACTCAATTTAATCACGCGTCAATCTATTTTGTACCGAATAGAGCAGCGTGTCGGCTGCCCGGGACAAGTTTGTGTGCAGTCTTTCTAGTCTCCAAGAAATGCTGGCACT
>JABSTQ010010284.1:0-145136 GCA_013358835.2 Ixodes persulcatus
GAGTGTGTCCCCACGAAATCTTCAACCAAGAGGTGGCATCCAAGAATGGCTAAGCTCAAAGGGAATTGACTGGGACAAAGACATGCTCAAGGTGGAACTAGTTTCCCTAGTCTCCCAAGTGCGACACAAGTTCCTCAGCTACCGAGTGGACACATGTGCGGAAACTGTTGGGTGGCACGGTCCTTAGGCTGCCCCCTTATCATTGTGAGCTGAATCCTATTGAGCTTATCTGGGGGCAGTGAAGAATGAGGTTGCACGAAGCAACTCGTCTTTCAAACTAAAGATGTGAAGGTTCTGCTCGAGCAGGCAATCAAGAATGTCACGAAAACAACTGGGACCGCTGCTGTACAGCATGTAAGAAGATGGAAAGGCAGTTCTGAGAGAATGACAGCCTGTCAGACAGAGAGATTGCACCAATCATCATCGAAATCAATGCCGGAGATGACAGCGACGTCTCCCATGAAGACGAAAGCTGCGATGAAGTTGCCCTCTGGGTCAGGCCAGCCACACATCCAGGTGTGGAGCCACTTGATATGTAAGCAGTGTGGTAAGTGTTTCTTCTATGGTGCCTCCGGGAAACTGCTGGAGGCCCACGTGAAGCCTTCTCTGCGTACAGGCGGCCTGCCTTTATGAGCTGACTCCCGACATCTGGTAATGCAACCCTGCCATCTCCGAGAACGGCTGCAGCAACACGAACAAGGCGGCTTCAGGAAGCCGACGTGAAGCCTCCTCCTGCGTACCAGGCGGCCTGCCCTTTGTGAGCCGACTCCCGACATCTGGTTAGCAAACCTGACTCTCCGAGAACGGCTGCAGCAACACGAGGCAGCGCCTTCGAAGCCTACGTGAAGCCTTCTCTGCGTACCAGGCCGACCTGCCTTTGTGAGCTGACCTCCCGACATCTGGTATGCAACCCTGCCTCTCCGAGAACGGCTGCAGCAACACGACGAGGCGGCTTCGGAAGCCTACGTGAAGCCTCCTCTGCGTACCAGGCGCTTGCCTTTGTGAGCTGACTCCCGACATCTGGTATGCAACCCTGCCTCTCCGAGAACGGCTGCAGCAAACACGACGAGGCGGCTTCGGAAGCCTACGTGAAGCCTTATCTGCATACCAGGCGGCCTGCCTTTGTGAGCCGACTCCCGACAGTACTGTGCCTCAGTTTGGGACCCTTACCAGAATTCACTGAAAGCGTCCCTCGAGAGTGTGCAGCGGCGTGCCGCCTACACAGTCTTGCGGTGCCAGGCTTCCCCTGGACTGCCACATTACCGTGACCTGTCCACGCAAGAACTTCTGAGGATGGTGGGGTGGAACCCCCTAGCACTTCGCCGGCCAGGTTGCGTCACTCCGGCTCCTTGCTGACAGCCTCCTCCAAGAGATCAGGAGCTCCCGCTGGTTAAAAGCTTGCGCCTTACTAGATCTGGTGGGCTACAGCCACTGTTCGGTCGCACTGTGCGTCACCAGAACTCTGTCTTGGTGAAGTGTGTAACCCTCTGGCGCTCGCTGCCAAAGACGCTGACCGACTGTCCACCCCAGGAGAAGGAGGACCTTAAAGCATGGTGCAAGGAGGCATCGGACTTCCTTCAGCAGTGACCTTCCATGGAAAAAAACCTTGCATGCTTCGTTGTCATATTTATTTATTTATTTGTTTCTTTTTCACAATATGTAGTAGTGCGGCACCACAGGCCTCAGGTATGGGCCAATGGCCTTTCTGTGGTGCCGCAACCCTCCAGGGTTGAATAAAGATATTATATTATATTATATCTGGTATGCAACCCTGCCTCTCCGAGAACGGCTGCAGCAACACGACGAGGCGGCTTCGGAAGCCTACGTTGAAGCCTCCTCTGCGTATAAGCGGCCTGCCTGTGTGGGCTGACTCCCGACATCTGGTATGCAACCCTGCCTCTCTGAGAACGGCTGCAGCAACACAAGCGGCGGGCTTCGGAAGCTACGTGAAGCCTCCTCTGCGTACCAGGCGGCTTGCCTTTGTGAGCTGACTCCCGACATCTGGTATGCAACCTGCCTCTCTGAGAAACGGCTGCAGCAACACAAGGCGGCGGCTTCGGAAGCCTACGTGAAGCCTCTCTGCGTACCAGGCGGCCTGCCTTTGTGAGCTGACTCCCGACATCTGGTATGCAACCCTGCCTCTCGAGAACGGCTGCAGCAACACGACGAGGCGGCTTCGGAAGCCTACGTGAAGCCTCCTCTGCGTACAGGCGGCTGCCTTGTGAGCTGACTCCCGACATCTGGTATGCAACCCTGCCTCTCCGAGAACGGCTGCAGCAACCCGACGAGGCGGCTTCGGAAAGCCTACTTGAAGCCTCCTCTGCGTACCAGGCGGCATGCCTTTGTGAGCTGACTCCCGACATCTGGTATGCAACCCTGCCTCTCCGAGAACGGCTGCAGCAACACGACGAGGCGGCTTCGGACGCCTACGTGAGCCTTCTCTGAGGACAAGGCGGCCTGCCTGTGTGGGCTAACTTCCGTCATCTGCGATTGAAACCCTGCCCCTTCAGAACTGTTGCAGCAACACCGACGAGTCGGCTTCGTTATGTTGCACAGAAGTATTAAACACAGAGCCATGTTCAGACGTCGTTCCATTCCTTCTCGTCTCCAGACTCGTATTGCAGGTTTTAGCATGTCCTTCAGCTTACACCGGCTGGTCTGCACTCATCTGCTGGTACCTCTTAGATTCAATAGATTCAATCTTTATTTAGGCAACAACATACAAACAGTCTTTGGCCAAGAGCCAACACAAAAGGCAAACAGAACTGCCTCACGAGGTGCCGCCCCCCCCCCCCCCTCCCCATCACAAACATCATACATACTTGTCGTACACAATATAGCAGCATAAAAAAGGTACAGCAAAGATTACAGAATACACTTGCACAACAGAATTCAATTTAGGGCACTCCTGGCCCCAAAGATGCCAGAAATGCAGTTCGTTGAATGCATAGTACACAGGAAGTGCCCGAGGACTATTGAACAGTGCAGGTCTATAGAATTTGCTTGTGTTAACCAATTTTTTGGCTCATGGGCTTACATCTCATTGTAAACCTAGGACACAGGACGAACACGAAAGGGCCTTTTAGTGTTTGTCTGTGTCCATCCTAGGGATGTACAAAATACGAACCTCAGGAAGCTTATCTGTGTCACAAAGATGCAGGGCTGCGGCACTGCAAACAAAAGCGGCCACAAGTACATTTAGCTATACGCAAACAAACACGTGCTGGTGCTGTCCTGGAAATATTTATAGTGCAATTTATACCTGCAATGAACGGACATCGTTCCGTACTAGAATAAGTGGATGTGGGGCGGTCAGTTATAGTGCCCAGATGTAGTACAGCTGCACCTGTTTTCCTCGAACGTAAGAGAACTGCGAACAAAAATGCGAGCATTGTAACCAGGGGCGGATTCAGAGGGGGGGTCCGGATGTCCTGACCCCCCTCTTGAATTCTGCATGTGTAAAAATTTAGGCGGGGAAACGGGAGGGGGGGGGGGGGGGTCTTAAAACATGGTACGCTGCCCAACACCTGAACCCCCCCCCCCCCCTCCCTCAAGAAATACCTGCGCCCGCCCCTGATTGTAACAGGAAACTGTGTTTTGGGCAGTATAGTACAATACCGAAATTGTTCGTTTTAGGGGCTTTTACCATGGGGGGGAAGAAAAAAAAAGAATAACCAATGCTGTATATTTCCACCATTTGATGATACAATTCTTAGACTTAGAATGCTACATGATCAGTCATCGGAGCAAAAAAGCAGGGGCTAGAAGAGCTGTGGACAGTGGCCTGCAATGAACACAGAACATGAACCAGACCTACTATGAATGTGATATGCTCTTTGTTACAAACAATAAACCTTGTAGATATACTTGCAGTTTTCTTGGTGACTACCTATTTGTATAACTGCTCATATTAGACCACAATTCTTACCACTCCAGAATTCGCGGCTTTGATGCAGTCGACGTCAGCTGCAGAAAACACGTTTAACACTATTTTGAGAATCTGCTTGTTACAGCAATCTGACACTTTACCAGTCATTTTCAAATGCTTGTCGGACATCTCGCATGCCTATCGGTGCAGCAGGGAGCCGTTCGCGGACGTGGTATTTGACGCTGGAGAGACTGAAATCGCATGGTACCCAGTTCAAGAAGCAAATAATATAAACTTTTTCAACAAAACCGCGGCCGTAAAGTAAGGGCATGTCACATACCAGGCAACATAAACAGCGCGAATGTTGTGCGGCAGCGAAGTTCCAAACGCGGTCCGCATGCGCACCTAGCCCGATTGAAAGCGATGGCGACGAAGCGCGACGATAGCTGCAAATCATGTTTTCTATGCATTACATTTTCTTGCAGCTGTAGAGATGCCGGCCAGTGTAGTTCGATAGCACAGACGTCCGTTTTCTCCGCGAGCGACCGCTACGAATACGCACGCCACAATCCTGCTTGCAACCCGCTGGCTGAATCAACTGTCAACATGCACTCTGACTCCTCCCAGTGGGAGTGCCGGGTGAGGGCACCCGCACTCTGGTTGGTTGGCGCACTGATACAATTCTCTTTGAGGAGAATTCGCCGGTGCACAAGTTGAGGTGAAAAAGAGTATGGATGTTTCCGGGTTGTCAAAACTTTGGGGGGTAAGAATAAATGCAAATCTTTTTAGAAGTATGGAGTGGCCGTCCCCCCTGGCCACGCACGCACGCAGCAGTGTACTGCGTGCATCATTTATTCGCCGCGGGACTCATATCATTCCGACAACGTTTGCCCAGTGACCATTTTCTCGTTAGTTGCTGTATAGATTTGGCCCGCAAATACTGCGAAACTTTAGTCTAGTTATACACAGATTGGAAGACTTCCATGGCCACCTGACAGACGGCGCCGGTGTGCCAATATGTTCCATCGTCGTAAGCGGTTTACGAGCATTTGCACTGCAGTTTGTCAATGCGTCAACCAGCCATTTGTAAGGATTAATTTTGCTCGAAGTTTGACTTGCAAAGTGGAGTGGTCTCACTGACCTCGAGGAACTAGCCTTAGCCAAGCCTCTTCACACGTACTGTGCAGTGCTGATTCGGCGTTATGGATGTGGTGCCAAGTTTGCGTCGTATCGGTGCCGTATCCAGACTCCGCTGTGTGTGATCTGGCCTTTTTCTCTTTATACACAATACAGCACTAACTCGGTACGGATTTAGTACTGAGAGTAGTGCCGGTGCAGTGCCGGCTTTGCAGAATCTCAGCACTGCTTTGCATGATTGAGTCGGCCTTTACAATGAGTCCATCTTCATTGAAATGTCTTCGTTGCCCCTCAAACATTTTCTATGTGAAATCTCGGAGGGTGCTGTGCGTGTGTAAAAAAAAAAATTGACGGCATCTCCACGTGGTGAATGATGTTGCTTGGGGCGAAGCTCTGGTGGTGCTTGTCTGCGTAGACGCCGAGCCGCAGCATGCCGAGCCTTTTCATTCATGTCAGTAGGAGAATATGTGGTTTGTCTTCTTTTTTCTTTTTTTTAAGCAGACAGATGGGATGGCATCTCAGAACCCCCTACTCTTTGTTTTTCTTCTTTTCTTTGAGCCTTTTCATCATGTCAGTAGGAGATGTGGGTTTTCTTCTTTTTCTTTTTTTAAGTAGACAGATGCGATGGCATCTCGGAACCCCTACTTTTTTTTTTTTCTTTTTCTTTTTTCATAATTTTTTTTCATCTTTTTTTATTTTCAATTTTTTTTTTGGCCCTACACGAGCATGGGAGCACGTGCTCACGTGCTCGTGAGCACGTGATCTCACGAGCACCCGACGCCGGGCCTACGGCGGACGGCGGACGGACATGGCTAGCCCCTAAGGAGCTTCGCCCCTAAAAAAAAGTTGCCAGAAAGAATCTCCAGTCATCTTCCGGCGCACGGTATGCGTGAGCTCCCAACTTCCTCTTCCCGTTCGATTTGGCTGCTTTGCCTAGCCTGACGTTCCAGCTTATTTTCATGCTCTACTAAATTTGAATGTCCCACAAAAAATGTGTGTGCGACGGTTCATAAAACTGGGCCCATCAATCAATTCATTTTCCAAGCAAAAAAAAAAAAAGCCATGTCATTGTTTGTGACAGCAAGGACAACATTCAATCGGCAACAATTATGTAAGTTTTTGTTTCGTTTGTAAATCTAAAATCTAGGTGGTTCTAAAAAAGAAACAGATTTCTCATTGTTTTTTTAGCACGCAAAGCTCAAATGCCATTTCAAAGGCCCCCTCCCTCCCTTTTTTTTTAAAGCTATAGCGTTAAGGAGCTCGTGTCGCAGAAAAGCCGGCGTTAGCGTCGGTGTCGGTGTGGTGAGAAAATCCTGATTGGTCGATAGGGTCATGACGTCACAGCCACATGACCTTGCGCGGGAATTCCAAACAACTTACAACTCTCACGCGAAACGTGACTAGTCACGCGTGGAATGAAAGTGATTAAAGCATGAGATGTAGTGCGAATTAAAAATCGCCGCATGTCTCAAATAGTTTTCACTTTATAAAGTAATTCATTTGCCTTAAAAAAAAAAATTTGGAAGAATTTTTAGGCAAAATTCGAACCCATGACCCTTCGGTTGCGAGCCAGACACGCTATTGACTAAGCCATGCAGACACGCTTCTGCGGCTTGGGAACGAGCAGGAGTTGACCAATTTCGGTCGGCGTTCAAAACCGAAACTAAACTGAGTACCGTAATTGGGCACGCGTGAGCTAGGTGGCGCAAGGGGCCACCCGACACAAAGTACCTGCATCAATCGTTCATCCGGTCCCCCCCCCCCCCCCCCCCCTGCCTTGCATGGTTTTTCCACCGTCTTTCGTTCCGCGCTCTCGCAACTCGTCTCGAATTTTAGGGGCGAAGCTCCTTAGGGGCTGGCCATGTCGTCCGCCGTCCGTTGTCCGCGTAGGCCGGCGTCGGGTGTCTCGTGCTTCTGCTCGTGAGATCACGTGCTCACGAGCACGTGAGCACATGCTCACTGCTCGTGAGCATGTGCTCACGTGTAGGCAAAAAAAAGTTGGAAAAAAAAGATGAAGAAAATTATGAAAAAAGAAAAGAGAAAAGAAAAAGAAAAAAGAAAAAGAAGAAAACAAAAAAAACAAAAACAAATTAGTCGTTAGTTGGTTAACAGAAGGAGTTTAGTCTGCCAGATGAACATGGCGCATGGTTACCCACTGTAGATAAGCAATTTAGCCAGTGCGGTACAACCGCTAGCGGGGGTCTTAACGTGCACCACGCAGTAGTGATACACGACCGCACGCCGGTACGATGCTCATACCAGATCGAAAGGGCAGGGGGTGGGAGTGAACCAGGATCCCTGGGTTCCGCAGCGCGAGCTTTCGCCCACGTGCTCCGAGCTGGTGTGCGCTTAGCCCACTCGGCCACCGATCCCAGAAGAAAAACCACATTCTCCTACTGACATGAATGAAAAGGCTCAAAGAAAAAGAAGAAAAAAAAGAGTAGGGGGTTCTTAGATGCCATCCCATCTGTCTTCTTAAAAAAAAGAAAGAAAGAAAACCACACATTCTCCTACTGACATGAATGAAAAGGCTCAAAGAAAAGAAGAAAAAAAAAGAGTAGGGGGTTCTGAGATGCCATCCCATCTGTCTGCTTAAAAAAAGAAAAAGAAGAAAACCACACATTCTCCTACTGACATGAATGAAAAGGCTCAAAGAAAAAGAAGAAAAAAAAGAGTAGGGGGTTCTGAGATGCCATCCCATCTGTCTGCTTAAAAAAAGAAAAGAAGAAAACCACACATTCTCCTACTGACATGAATGAAAAGGCTCAAAGAAAAAGAAGAAAAAAAAAGAGTAGGGGGTTCTGAGATGCCATCCCATCTGTCTGCTTAAAAAAAGAAAAAGAAGAAAACCACACATTCTCCTACTGACATGAATGAAAAGGCTCAAAGAAAAAGAAGAAAAAAAAAGAGTGGGGGGTTCTGAGATGCCATCCATCTGTCTGCTTAAAAAAGAAAAAGAAGAAAACCACACATTCTCTACTGACATGAATGAAAAGGCTCAAAGAAAAAGAAGAAAAAAAAAAAGAGTAGGGGGTTCTGAGATGCCATCCCATCTGTCTGCTTAAAAAAAGAAAAAGAAGAAAACCACACATTCTCCTACTGACATGAATGAAAAGGCTCAAAGAAAAAGAAGAAAAAAAAAGAGTAGGGGGTTCTGAGATGCCATCCATCTGTCTGCTTAAAAAAAGAAAAAGAAGAAAACCACACATTCTCCTACTGACATGAATGAAAAGGCTCAAAGAAAAAGAAGAAAAAAAAGAGTAGGGGGTTCTGAGATGCCATCCCATCTGTCTGCTTAAAAAAAGAAAAAAAAAACCACACATTCTCCTACTGACATGAATGAAAAGGCTCGGCATGCTGCGGCTCGGCGTCTACGCAGACAAGCACCACCAGAGCTTCGCCCCAAGCAACATCATTCACCACGTGGAGATGCGGTCAATAAAGGAGGTCAGTGCTTCTCAGTTCTTTTGTAAAGGTTGCTTTGTTGTACTGCTTGTGGCATGGGATTCCCCATTTCTCCCTCTTTCTCTCTCGTCCCTAGTGTTTTGTGTAGGATCGATTGGATGCCTATATAAACCCCTTTCGTTGTCGAATAAATTTCAGCTGTGTTTGAGACTTTGTGTTTGTCCGTCCCTTCTCGTCCCAGTCTCGGGGTTTTTAGTCAAATGTTTAACCACCACCAGCTCGTTTGCGCCCTAACCTTTTGTTCATACAAATATACCTTGACTACAATTTTTTTGACGCTTATGGTAAATTTTTTGTGGATGCGAGCTTCACTACACGTCCGCAGTCCTGGCAAATTGCACGTCGCCGCTGTCGTCATGTGAGAGGCACACAGAAGTAAGCAATGGCGTCTCCCAGCAGCAGTCCCGCCCACAGTCCCATGGGGGCTAGGCTTAGTAGGACGTAGAGCCATACCCTCGACGGGCTAGGCTTAGCTGTGCGGCCAGACACCACAAAGAGCCAGGACAGCACAATGGCTGAACCCAGCGTTTCGCGGCCGTACTCGCACACCAGGGGGTTTGCGCCTCGACATTGGGTGTCGTGCAGCCAGCCCCAGACACTGACTGCCATGAGGGGCGCTGCCAAGAGCAATCCGACGCCAATCGCAGCCTGTCTCAGCTTGGTGTGCCGCTGGAACCTTCTGGGCTGTGACGCTTCGGAGAAGCAGACGACGGCTGGGATGAAGTAGGTGGCCTGGAATGTGAAGGATGTACAGGGTGTTTTTGAGCGCTGTTTGTGCGTAAAAAAAATTAAAATAAATAGGCCAATAAACTGAGTACTTTGAAACTTATCGCAAAGCTATCTTTAGATGACACATATTTAATTTCGCAAGTAAAATCCTCAAAAACTTGCAAAAGAAAAAAAAAAACTTCTGTGAGCGAGGAAAACAAGTAAACTGTTGGGTTGACGCTGCTACTCGCATATGGATGGGAAAAGTGGTGTATGATATAAGTCACAGATGCACAGTCTGGTTTGCTTATGCAAAAGTTAATTAATGGGGGCCTCTGCCACTCTGCCACTGCTTTGCAAAACATGGGAAGAGGAAATACCCACGAATCTGTAGACTGATGCGGCTTTGACCCTATTTCAAGAGGCAATGTTGCATATGAACAAAGAAGTGGATATTCTGCCGGCAGCCGGCAGAATATCCCGGGAAAAAAAGTGCCGGTAGTTGTGCCCCATTGGGTCTCGTATAAAACGAATTGTGAACACGGCTATCCGAAGGTGCAGAGTAGCTCAGTGGTAAGGTGCTTGCCTCATACGCAGCAGGACTCTGTTTTTTTGTGTTTTTTTTTTCCTTTTTTTTTTGTTAAAAATTTGTTCTGTTTTGTAGAGGCATTTGGCAATATTTACGACATATCTTTTTTTTTTTTTAAGATTAACACTGAAAAAAAATAGTAAAGAAATAAAACGAATGTTGTCGACGAAACTTCGCTATGGACTCCGGCGGCCCAGCGGGGCTTGGGCCGCCGGCGAGCCGCCGCGAAGCGGCGTGTACTGGTAATAATATCTTTATTCAACCCTGGAGGGTTGCGGCACCACAGAAAGGCTATTGGCCCATACCTGAGGCCTGTGGTGCCGCACTACTACATATTGTGAAAAAGAAACAAATAAATAAATAAATATGACAATGAAGCATGCAAGGTCCCTGCTGAAGGAAGTCCGATGCCTCCTTGTACCAGGCTTTAAGGTCCTCCTTCTCCTGGGGTGGACAGTCGGTCAGCGTCTTTGGCAGCGAGCACCAGAGGGTTACACACTTCACCAAGACAGAGTTCTGGTGACGCACAGTGCGACCGAACAGTGGCTGTAGCCCACCAGATCTAGTAAGGCGCAAGCTTTTAACCAGCGGGAGCTCCTGATCTCTTGGGAGGAGGCTGTCAGCAAGGAGCCGGAGTGACGCAACCTGCCGGCGAAGTGCTAGGGGGTTCCACCCCACCATCCTCAGAAGTTCTTGCGTGGACAGGTCACGGTAATGTGGCAGTCCAGGGGAAGCCTGGCACCGCAAGACTGTGTAGGCGGCACGCCGCTGCACACTCTCGAGGGACGCTTTCAGTGAATTCTGGTAAGGGTCCCAAACTGAGGCACAGTACTCGAGTTGTGGGAGCACTAGAGCAGTGTACAGGTCCCGCAGTGCACTGGGGCCAGCTCCTCGGGTGACTCGACGCACAAATCCGAGCATCCGGCGGGCTTTTGAGGTCACCTCCCCAATGTGCGGCGAAAAGGTTAATTTTGAATCTACTGTCACACCAAGAAGTCTTGCACGGTTAGTGGCGGGGAGTTCCTCTCCGTTCAGCTGGAAACTGCTGTCTGGTGTTATGGCTTCTTGATGTGGTAATGAGGGTTGATGAGCATTTGTTAATGTTCAGGGGGAGCTTGTTTGCCACAGACCAATCATGGACGGTGTTGAGGTCGTCCTGAAGTTGCTGATACTGGGAGGGATTCTGGACTGGGTGCATAATTGTCAAATCATCTGCATACAAAAGGGGTGTGCACTGCAGGGAAGACGTCACATCGTTGATAAAAATGCTGAACAAAGTCGGCCCAAGAACACTTCCCAGAGGAATTCCCGACAGCACTTGTTTGGGGCTCGACACTGCGCCCCGGAATACAACTCTCTGGGAGCGATCTCATAGAAAGTCAGAGATCCAATTCTCAAGGCAGCCTGTAATGCCCATCTTGGATAGCTTGCGGCGCAGCGCATGTTGTGATCCACCCTATCAAAAGCTTGCTTAAAGTCAAGCTGCAAGAGTTGACAGGGGATGCGGTTGTCGAGGTGAGAGCTTAGGGTGTGAACTGTTTCGGCCAGGGCTAACTCACAGCTACGACCGGGCCTAAAGCCGTACTGACAGGGTGAGAGCAGCCCATACTGCTCTAGGTGTTCAAGGAGCCTTTTATTAAGAATCCACTCCATTGTCCTGCAAACCACAGACGTAGACGAAATGGGCCTGTATGATGCAACAGATGAGGTCGGGGACCTATTTCCTTTGTGCACTGGTGTGACACGGGCAAGTTTCCATTGGGAGGGGACGGAGCCTGCCTGCAGGAAGTTTGCGAACAGCCGTGCGAGGACAGTGCTGAGACGCTCGGAGCAGGCCTTCAACAGCATTGGATGCACTCCATCTAATGAGCAGCCGCAGACTGTCGCCGCGAAGCGGCGTGAACGCAGGCGGGGGGATGTGTTAACGAGCTCCCCAGTGATACACGCGCCGTCCGAAACTGCCGGCATTTTTTTCCCCGGGCTATTTTGCCGGCTGCCGGCAAAATAGTCTCGTCCTATGAACAAAACTAAGCATGTTTTGCATCAGCTGAAAAGTCGACTGTTAGTACGAATGGGAAATTGCCGGCACTTGTCTTTTAGCAGAATCGAAGTTTGGTGCCTGCCATTTTTCTTTTTCAACCAAAGTGCGAAAAAAGCGCCGATGTTCTGCATGATTGCTCATTGTGGTTAAAGCATTCACAAGTACACCAAGGAGGGCTTCGTTGTTGACGGTACTTACGAACCACACGGTAGCATCAGGGTCGTTCAGTTGCACGTATGCTGCCAGGGTGAAGAATACGCACATGAAAGCATTGCCCAGACGCAGGCACGCGTCGGTATCGATTATCTTCGCCATGCTTTCTACTCTTTATACAAACTTCGGCCGGCGGAGGCGGCGTAGCTTTATCAGTGTTATCGATACACGAGTATCACGTCCTTCCTGTCACCGACTACAAAACCAAAACGCAAAACGAGAGACTCGTGGCTTCTAAGCTAATATTTTTTTCGAATTTGGCGGACAAAAACAGGCCGACTCTCGCTCTCTCGCGACTCGCGAAAGAATGCCGGATTGGATTGGATTGAATTGCGGCGACTAGACAAAGATTGGACTAACTTTTTTTCAAATTTCATTGAACAAAACAGTGACTCTAAGCAAAACTAGTAAAAAAAACCTACACATGAAAGAGGAAAAGTACAAAACAAAGACAGTCTACAAAACAAAGACAGTCTACAAAACAAAGACAGTCTACAAGTGCAAGGGTGGCTTGCGTCTAGGTTTTGGTTTCGGTTCGAAAAAAATTGCGTTGCTTGTATGTTTAGACGGTTTAGACAGCCTTGATGTTGGTACGCCTCTACGGGTGACCGGTGTCTTAGCTGTAGAGGAGAAATTTAGCCAGTGCAGTACAACCTCTTTAACGCGCACCACAAACGCGTGCCGGTACGAAACTCATCCAGATCGAAACGGGCAGGGGATCGAACCCAGGAGGTTCTCCAACGCAAGCTTTCGCTTCACGCTCCGAGCATCCGAGCTGAGACGCCCACTCGGCCATCGATCCCCCCTCATTTCTTTTGTTTCGGTTCGAAGAGTTCCGCATGCTTTTATTCGCTTTAAAATTACTAAAAAAAAAAAGAAAAAAAAAAGGATAATTTGTTTTGTTAAAAACACCATTCTTATAAAAAAAAAAAATATTGAAATTATGTTCAGTGTCATGCTCTTCAGCTCTAAAGGTTTCTGCAAAACCGAGATTCTTCCGGTCCGTTACAAAGAATTAAATTTCAAAGTTGGTCGAGTGGACTCTTCCCGCCACATGATTTCATCTAATTCAACCTCTCTGCATGATGCCTCAATAAATTTAACTGTATTGAATAATGTCATTACTGGGAATTTTAACTAAGCTTTAATTTGAGTAGGTGGAATGCACTGTCGTCCAGAAGCATACGCGTCCAGGACATCGGTGACTTGTTGAATATTTCCGTGCGGCTCGAGTACACCTACGCTAGGCTAATCGACTAAGCTCTATCATGTCAACCAGTAGAACTTTTTCCATGATAGCAAGTTTTACATAAAAAACGGTGATTATTAAACCAACATTAATTGATTACAATCAAAGATAATCTCCATATAATAAAAGCCAGAGCGATGTTACGAGCAGCTAGATTCCTGCAGACACCTACCTGACCAACTTGGTTGCATCAACTGTTAAAGTTATTTTTCAAGCCAAGCAGAAACGACGTCCGAGACTCTGAGGCAATGCCCTAAATATTTATCCATGCATTCATCCCAGTGTAAACGTTTTACTATTTTATACCAGCGGATGCTCGATTGGGTGTGGTTTTTTTTAACTTGCACAGAGAACGTTTGCATGAAAGACATTAACTTGAAGCTGTACAAACACATTCACCCAGGTAAAACAACATGTGCCGTCCAGCACACATCCGAAACACAAATAGTAGGCAGACCTATATTAGCAGATGACTGATGATGATGATTGTGATGGGTTTAGTGGCACAACACCAACAGAGGCCCTACTGTGCCAAGCTATATTTATTTCCCAAAGATGAAGCAACGCCATAGGTTGAAAGTTACAAAGCAGTGTAAATGGGCGTTACACAACGACATGTTTCAGACAACCCCATGCTCCATGTCACTAGTTGTGTGCAGTGCAGGCGAAGGCAACGCCAGGCAGAGAGGAAAGGTGAGCACTAGGAAGGCGAGATGGGAGAGAAAGGGAGAGCACTAGGAACATTAGAGAGGAGAGAAGGTTTTTTTCTGCCTCCCCAGCCTTTTAAGTGCTTGCCCTTTCTCCCCTCGCCTGGTGTTGCCTTTGCCTGTACTGCACACAACTAGTGACACGGAGTATAGACGATACGCGCGGGTAAAAGAACGACAAAGAACGGAGTTTGAGCCTGCAGTGCGGGATACGCAAGTTCTTTATTGTACCTCTTTTTGTGCAGCCTGGCCATCTCCTCTTGTGCGCTTTCTATCTCAAAAAAAAAAAAAAAAAAGGCAGGAAAGGCAATAACGACGCACGTGGCTCGGACAGCAGACGGCAAGAAACAAACTACGTCTGCGTTCAACTAGCTCTCGAGAGAAGCCCCCTACGCGACAAGACGCGGTCTTAGATGAGCTCGTCCACGTGGGGCGTCTTGTGGAGCCGTCCGACGGCTGCCATTGCCGGCTTGGCCTTGGAGACTCGTGCAGCCACCTGCAAAACAACCGAGTCATCGCTGTCGAGATGAGGCTGCCTCCAACATTGTGACTGCTTAGACCACCTGCCTTAAAACCTCTTAGGACGGGAGAACACACTGACGCCATATAACGGGTAGCCGTGGAAGGCAGTTTCCGTATATTTCCCATTTTTTTGCCGCATCATTCTTTCAGTGATGTGATTGGCCTCAGCCGTTTTGGAGCACCTTTCGGAGCAGCCAAAACAGTGTTTTGGAGCAGCAAAAGTGGACTTTGGAGCAGCCAAAACAGTGTTTTGGAGCAGCAAAAGTGGCTTTTGGAGCAACTAAAACAGTGTTTCGGAGCAGCAAACGTGGCTTTTGGAGCAGATATTCTTAGAAAAATAAAAATATTCGTTTCAAGTGCTGGACAAATGATGGATACTTTGCTCGCCACAATAAACAACTTATAGTCAAGTAAGTTAGACCACCTGGGAGTCTTTCAACATGCAACTGAAATGCTAATGATATGACAAATTTTGCAGTGCTTCTGTTCAAATTATACATATATTTGTACCCATTTTAGGTAAATAAGAAACAAACTGCACATGTTAAAATTTGTTTGAAATTGACCAGCTTAGTAGTAAATTTCACAGCATTAGGTTGACTAGTTATATAATAAATGGAAGCAGTCTCCAACTGATGAAACACGTGACCACTGCAGTGCAATGCGAAATTGTCGCGCGAGCGAAGATGGCTGTTCGATCGAAACCGTGCCACCCCGCTCCATCGCCAACTTGATCCCAAAATTGTATACAAAATGTAACTGTCCAGCATACGACAAAACACAGTCCAGCGGCACGTGCTTGCCAGGCCGGCACGTGAGGTACAGCTAAACACACAGAAAAAAGAACCTGAGCGCATCGATGCAAGACATTGCGAGCCAGGTTCAAAAAGTTCTTGGAGCGCTTTGCGCAATGACTGAACTCGAGACAAACAAGCGCGCTGTGCGGGTTCAGCGTGCAGACATTGCCTTCTTTGCTTTAGCTCACTTCTCTTCACCAACTCTCTTTCGCGGTAGATTTTTCACGTATACCGGGGTCCCTCTCGAAAGAAAGCCTACGGAGAAAACCTAGGTAATCAGTACTTCGACACAGCAGTCTTTGAGCTAGAGGATGTTTTTAGTAGCGTATTAAACAAGAACAGGAATGTTGATGAACATTAGGGCGGTCCTTACGTTTCAGTTTAGAAAGCGCCATATCTGCATCAACGTGGGGACGGCAACACCCGCCGTCGCGCGACCATGGTGATTGGCAGGCAGGGACCAAATATAGTTTTCCCACGACCGTTGCTTTCAGGAGCAAGTGCTTCAGCTCACAAAGTAACTCCCTCCACAAAAAACATAGTTTAGTTTTACAGCATGACGGCATGGCTGGTACCCGGCACGCTAGCGTCGGAGCGTCCGCACATAGCCGCGTCTATCGTTGAAATTTTTTTTAAAAAGACGCGAGACGACGAGAGTGACGAGAGCGCGAAACGAGAGACGGCGGGAAAAACGGGAAAAAATATGCAAGACCGGATGAATGATTGATGCAGGGTACTTTGTGTCGGGCAGCCGCTTGCGCCACCTAGCTCAGGTGTGCTCATTACGGTACTCAGTTTAGTTTCGGTTTTGAAAGGCGACCGAAATTGGTCGTTTGGCGCAGGCTTGGCGCAGACTACCAATATTTTGGCAAAATGTAGCAGGATGTAGCAGGGTTAGCCCCTTGGCGCAGTTTGGCGCAATTGGCGCAGCAATCACATCACTGTTCTTTCTTTCTTGGCTCCTAAAACTTCTGACAATGTTATAAACGACCATTTCTCATAAATAGTATTTACATTTGATCTCGCAAATACAGCAAAACCTTCGCTCCAGTGAAATGCAGTTCTGGGGCCACTTCATAAATGGCGCCAGCGTGGCAGTGTGGTCTCTCGTCGCAAGCAAATGCAAGTGCGTGAACGGGCCTTCAGTAGTACTCTGCTGTAACACAAAAGTAGACAATCATTTTTGCAACTGTTGCGAGTGATATATGCGGAAACGTCGTTACGAGAAGGTGCGATGGTGAACAAAGTTCGTTCTAACTCGAGTCAGTTGGCCAGGCAAACTGCAGGCCCATTTGTCTATTACATCATACATTTTGTTGGATCACAGAACTCAATCGAGTGGGTGGCCGTTTTCTAGAAAGGTGCATCTCTTACGCCATAAAACATTGGTGCCCACGATTGTGGGGCGAGGAGTCGCAAATAACGATTGACGAAAGAAGCGGTTAAAAAGCAGGAAGGACCGATCGAAGTTACCTGCCGTGTATTTCAAAAGTGGATGAGAGAAAGAAGAGACGGACGACGTTTCGAACTCGGCTACCGCATTTATTTCGTACGTGCCACGAACTGTCCACATTTTTAAATTCGCCAGAGACTAGGGTTCTCAAATCTTTTCTTATCTCGAGGAACCCTCATTTGCCTCGAATGGCAGTCAACGAACCCCTCCTGGTCTCGGCAGTGATCCTTGGAGAAATAAAGAAATATTCTACTTTTCCTAAATTCACAAAAACTATTTCTATAATATTCCCCCCCTAGAAAAAAAAAGTATAAGCGAGAATAAGTAGCAGCATATAAATCTGAGCACTTTTCCACTTTTAAAGGGACACTGACAGGGTATATATGCTCGCCAAGGTTTTTATTTGTACTACATGACATATGAGAGCCCAACTACCCAAAACACAATTTGCAGCTCGAAATTCGTTTTCTTTTCACCCAAAAACCGCGAATCGAGAACTGGCAGGTTAGAGTCGAGCTCACCCTCTTCTCTGTGGTCACGTGCCGCTTTCTATGGCTTAGACACAACCACCAAATACTTTAATAAGAGTCATGGGTCATCGAAGGCACACACTCATTATTAAAAATAGAAATGAAATATAAAACAAATTTTTTTGTGGCTTCTAAAAAGCCGCAAATAAGTTGATTGAAGAAAAAATAAGTTGCACAGCCAGGTGACTTCCGCCACCTCTCTCCTCCTCTATATTTCTTCTTCCTCCCCAGTCCAGTTTTTGTTACAGTATCGAGCAGTTGCGTTTTTGGCTTTATTAAAATATATGCGATGCTATAGAAAAATATGTTTTGGGCAGTCTTCCGACAACATAATAAATCATTTGGCAAAAAACAAAACAAAAAAACTTTCAGCTTTTCTACTCTGATGAAGAATGAAGAGCAGTGGAACTGTGTCTTCTGTTCTCGACGGTGGCTTTCCAGGTGAGCGATCTACTCTTCTTTCGCAACGGAACCTGAAGCGCTCGATGCAGTGCAACTTTAGGCGATAGCGGCTTTGCGGCGATTGCAAAACCATTTGCGCTGCTGCGCACATCGCCGCTCGTTTCGTTCCTGCTCTTCTTCCTCCGAAGAGATGTTGCCGCCATCTATGAGCGACTCCGGCAAGCAGACAACCGGCAAACACAACACTCTGGACAGCTACCGCCGTCTATGAGCGACGGCGGCATCCAGAGTGTTGTGTCTGCCACGGTGTCGACATTTGTGTGGTACCGAACACAATCCTGGGGAACCTAGCCCAGCTCCGCTGTAAAATGTTTTGGTGTGTGGAGGTGGGGGTTGCCAGTGTCCCTTTAAACCTCGGTTTCTCTCGGTCAAGAGAGGAAATGGTTGCCCAGTGTCACTCACGGAGGCCACGTCTTGTGTGGTGATGGCGTCGATGGACCTCTCCATCTCCGAGGGGTCCCAGGACTGCCCAAAGTGTGCCGTGTGCAGGCCCATCTCCAGCGCCACGTTGCTTTGGTCTTCACGCTTATACAGCAGTGCTGCCTTCAGCCTGGTCCTGGCAACATTCAAACAAGAACAAAAGCATCAATAACGGTTTTATATTTTCCGGACTACAGCCCTCCCCCAGCGTGTAGTCCGCAGGGGAAAATTTCGGCTGAAGAGAAAAGGATTTTCGTTAGACAGTCCGCACCTGATGCATCGCCTACACATCGAAAATCTCCTACAAAGGACGCCTTTAAAAATGACCACTTTATTCGTGCACAAAAAAGCTCGTATCACACAGAAAACATCGCTAACATAATCTGTTATTCAGAAATTTCAATGTGTCTCTCGTAACAATCAATCTTGGAAGAAACAAGTCACATGCGAATAGTGGGTTTTGAGTTTCAAGTGAGTAGCAATTTTGGCCAAATATTTTCGAATCGAATATCAAATTGTTCTTCTAAGCTTTTCACTACCGTGCACCACGCTTAAACGAAAATTCGGATGAACTTGCGAAGCTTGTTTCTAACCTTCCATTTGTCCACTTCTAAGCTCAGTTAAATATAATACAGCTTTATTTAAGAACTGTGGCACGTAAACAACAAAATTGTTGCAGCTATCCTAATCGAGAGTTTATAAATCCGCTTACTATCTGCAAATATTATTTCTTCAATTTCAAATGAGAAAAACAAAAAAACAAGCACGAATAATGAGCGTGGGTTGTCGAGACATTGCTGCCTAACGTGTACTCTCGCATAATTGCAGCGGGCTGGCCCCGTTCAATGCGCTTTTCACTGAACACCCGTGCACTTGCGGGGAAGCAATACCTGCAGAGCCCGTGAGCTCCGCAGCTATGGCTTCCCCGTAAGTGCACAGGTGCTCGGTGAGACGGGTCTAACTTGCCGCGATCAACACCTGTGAAAATATGAACCCCTTGCCTACTATAATGACGAATGCCAATTGTGCCACCCCTTACGGACCATAAAGCCTGACCATGAGTGCAACTTGCATTTCGGTTTCGGCGATTGTTTAGCGCGCTCTCTGGCAAATGGCAAAACCACCCATGTTGCTCCTTTTACCTCAAATAGTTTGCTCGCTTGTTTTGCTGTTTGACAAAAAGAAAACGCTCCATTTAGCCAAGAAAGAAAAAGAAGTTGCTCGTGAGCGTTCACGCGAAAACAACATGGCTATGGCTCGGAGGTCCGTTTTAGCCGACAGAAAAACACGAAACCTTCTTTTTGAAAGGGATTAATGCTCATTCATATCCTTCCGCCTTTCTGATTTTTAGGAATCAGAGAATAGTTTGATGGGCAGTGACAGGAGTGATGAAAACTATGTGAATCCTGCAAGCATTCCATCAACTTTGGCGTCTGCACGTCAATGGGACTCGGACCAGAAGTCCTGATTTAGAGCGAGATAATGTCATAGCCACAAGGAAAAGTGATGCCTAAATAAAATTATTGGTAAACTCCACTTAATTATTTTTTTAATCCTCAGTAAAGCTGCTGCAAGTTGTTCATAACCAAGGTTTGTTCGATTAAATATACGGTCAGAGTGTTCCGCGGTGTTCCTGTCTACCTTCAAGGCTGTTGTCGCTGTTGTTTTTGGGTCTCTCGCTTTTATCGAATCACCACTTATATCGAATTATTTTGGCGTCCCATTGACTTCGTTATAACGAGAGACTGCTGTACACTAGATTAGAATACTACATGCCGGCATTTGAAACTTGCAGCATCACTAATGCAAATGTTAGCGTTAACTTAGTAAAGGAGCGGCAAAATGTAGAGTCCGTCCATTTCAATAGAACTCTCGACTAAAAGCATGCGTCTAGTAGCTCGAGTACACACAGTTTTCCCCATTACTGAAAAAGTCTGTTTTACGGCGATAAAAAAATCGCCATAAAAAGCCACGATAGTACCTGTCAGCGACGACTTGTGCTGTGCACAGCACCACAAGCAGACAACATATAGTGTGACGAGTTAAACCATAAGTTTAAACTGCTCCTGAAGTCCCATGGATGCAACAAAACTATGTTTTCCCCCTTGTTTATTTACACTAGTTAAAGCAAAAAGATGCAACATACTTTCCATCCTGAACGTCCTTGTCACTGATCTTCTGAGCCGTTGTTCGCACCTGAGTCATCACGGTCTTGGTGAGCTGGGCGGGGAAAAAGTGACAGACGCATGCATCACTCACCAAACTCACCAAGCTCCACAAAAATAAACTATGTATCGCCAAAAGCTCGTTCTCTGCCCAAATGTAGTGCTGCAATTAAAAGCCTAGAAATATAAGAATTTCTAATTTAGAAAAGTGAGGGTCGTTAATTTTGTTTGCCAGCCTCTCAATACACTGATCTTTTTTTTTTATTTATTCAAGTTTTACAGTTTATTAAAATCAGCCGCAAAAACTGAGATTGGTTGCGAAGCTTGACCTGCTTAATCGTACAAAACACATTAAATTGCATATTATTATGAGGCATTTGCCATATCCTATCGAAAAAGCACAACCACAATATCCTTAACGAAAGGACAGTGAGTGCACAGGCGAGTTCATCGTATTCTGTAAAACCTAAGGCTGTGTCCTGTGTCTTATCTTTCGTTTTCTCTGGCTCGGAAATTGTCTCTTTTTCTCGCTGCAGTGTCAGGTTTCACACAATGATTTGCAATATCATATATGGAGAAGAAAGCGTATTCAGTCACATTTGACAAAAAAATTAAGATACCGTAGGACACCTTGGCATCATCTGAAAGTTAAAATGACATAACCACCTGCACAATTACATCAACAGGAAATGCAGGTGGTGGTGTCAGAATGTGTTTCACTGTAAGCCACGTGGCAATGCAACAATGCCCATCTACATATTGCAACCATTCAGTTAGCCAATTATCTCAATAATTCAAACAAACTTAAATTTGGGTATGACCCCATCAACTTTAAAGGGGCGATGCAACGATTTTTGTATTTTGCGCAAATACCGCTTAGAACGGATCCCTGACGTTAATGACCTTCGCAAACACCCGATCGTTTTCCACCACAGGCAATCGAAGTCACAGAAAAAAAATTAAAGAAAGACCGAGCAGCGTTCACCCCCTCAACTCGCAGCCAGAACAAGCGGCCACGTGATCTGGAGCCGATTATATGACGCCAATGTTGATCATAGCCATGCGCTGGAGTTGACAAGGCACAGGACACGCGCTGAGTTCCAGACATTGTTATGGTTCGGCTGTTGTCGTCCTTGCAGCGATTGGACACGGGCCACTACCCGAATGCTTCTCGAGCTATCAATGATCACGAGCCCGAATCGAGTGCACACGCAATGCTCGGGTCCAATCTATGAACCGCATTCAAATATCGTCACTGGGCGGTACTGCGACCACCCAGCTACGTCATCAGGTTTTGCGAAGGAGAGATTGAATGAAAACACTCGGTTTTGTCCTCGAAATTACAGCGCAACAAAGGAGTTTCTTGGTCAGTGGCGTTGCGTGCGAGTATCCTTGAGTCCCACTAGTGCCAGTAAGCTCGCTGAAAGTGAAAAACATTCCAATTGAATATCGTTGCACCGCCCCTTTAATTTACAGACCCGTCAACCCGAATTTACAGACTTGTCAACTTGAGTTTACAGATTGAATTTACAAAATACAAATTGAATACAAATTACAAATTGAATTTACAAAGCCGTCAACTTGAATTTACAGACCCATCAACTTAAATTTACAAGATCCATCAACTTGAATTTACAGAGCTGATTGTATTACCTTGTCCATTTCGTTGGGGTGTCCAGCCACTGTGATGCCAAAGAGCCCCGTGTCGCTGTAACTGATGTTGAGTGCCGAAACCTGCCAGACAAAAAGAAGGCCTTTGGGAAAAAGTGCTTGCTTTGTATGAAAGTGGGGAGATTACTGTCGAGACCGGTTATAATGAAGTCAACGGGAATCGAAAATCACTTCGCTATATCCGCTATTTCGTTATAACCGACTTCGGTTAACGAAGTACAAAAGGGAATGGGAAATCGTGATCGCTTCGCTGTAGCCGCTATTTCGTTATAACAGACTTCGTTATAACCGGTCTCGACAGTATAACTATAAGAGCGATTTTGATGGCTTGCCCTTGTTTCTAGGCTTTGACATCCACTGCCAAACTTTGAATGTTTTGAACAAGCACAAATTGTGCAACATGCAGAAAAAAGTAGAGTTTGTAAAACAGATATAACTAGAGTGCTTAGCCGGAGGGTTTTCGTGCTTTCCTAACATGTAACTAAAAAGGAGGAAACTCCCAGTCCTTTCTGCCAGGATCACCTCCCAGACGAGGAAGAGGAGGAAAGAGTGGGAGGAGGATGGGAGAGGATGGATTTTTTGCCAGATAGAAAATGACTGCATATTGGCCTATATTGTCAGTTGGTGTGTATTATGCAGATCTTCAATGACTATAGTGAATGAACCTGTTAACCCAAATGCGAAAGCATTTATAGTTTGTTTCACTTTAATGCGCAAGAAAAGACAAAGTGACAAACGCAAGCATGTTTCCCCGAACGGTGCTTACACTGCACGAGCGCACATGCTTGGCAGGGACGCTGAATCTAAATTCAATATACCTATTGAGAAAACGGCGAATGAAAGGTGATGCCAAAACCAACATTCAAATTTTACCGCGCCCTCCACTGGGGTGACGTCCCACATTACAAAAACTTGCAAGTCGAGCAGGCAGTCTAAAATACGCAGCATTTTGTGCATGTTTTAATGTTCTGCTGACATGACCTTAATCAGAATTCATTTCAGACCATCAACATCTTGTAACCCGTCAGGAACAAGCTGTAACGCCTCCATATAGCCCCATATTACAACATCTGACGTCATATTTTCAGTACTGCCCGGAGAACCTCACAGACCAAATAAAAAAATTGACCGCATCTCCACGTGGTGAATGATGTTGCTTGGGGCGAAGCTCTGGCGGTGCTTGTCTGCGTAGACGCCGAGCCGCAGCATGCCGAGCCTTTTCATTCATGTCAGTAGGAGAATGTGTGGTTTTCTTCTTTTTCTTTTTTTAAGCAGACAGATGGGACGGCATCTCAGAACCCTCAACTTTTTTTGTTCTTCTTTTTCTTTGAGCCTTCTCATTCATGTCAGTAGGAGAATGTGTGGTTTTCTTTTTCTTTTTTCATAATTTTTTTCATCTTTTTTTTTCCAATCTTTGTTTTTTTCCCTACACGAGCATGTGAGCATGTGCTGACATGCTCGTGAGCACGTGATCTCACGAGCAGAAGCACGAGCACCCGACGCCGGCCTACGGCGGATGGACATGCGGACATGGCTAGCCCCTAAAAAGCTTCGCCCCTAAAAAAAAAAAAAAAATTACCGCGACTTGAAATTTGGGTTGCTAGAGCGGATATGTCTATTAATGTGTCGAACCAACTTTGAGTGAAATCGGTGACTGTCGATATCTTGCCAGAGCTCCTCTTTAAAGTGGAACGGAGTTAATGACGAATTGTTTTCCTCTAGAAGTCTGCGGTGGAGGGAGAGCGTGACCACTCACCGCAAAGGGGTGCTCGGCGACCTTGGCGGCCGCGTCTCCCAGCTTGGTGGCCGCGGAGGCGCTGTGCGGCACCCTCGGTCCCAGTGCCCAGGATGTGCTGGAGGATGCCCAGGGCCAGGCACTCCTTGACATTCTTGGCGCTCGCCCCCTCCACCACAATGGCCGCCACCGTATGGGACGAGCCAAACTCGTGACGCACCTCGCCTGTACGTTCGCGAGAAGGGACACTACGTTGACCGCTCTGACGCTCGAGGGTCTGTGGTAATTTCCACGTTTGAATCCCCAGGCTTTTTGAGGTTTTTTCATACTTTCCATTACTGGATATGAGGATCTGAGCACTGATCACGAAGGACTCCGAGTATAGTTTGCATGTCCACATCTCCAGATGTTTCCCGGTTTGGTGGAAACGCTAGAAAGTCGTACATCAGCCGAGGATTTGCCTTCATATTCCCAAATTGGACAGCCCTTAAATAACAACTCCGCTTCATTTTTGTTTTTAAAAAAAACATTGCAGTCCTCTTCAGTATCACCTAGGAAACCCCACGTCAAATATTACGATGTAGTTATGTCTAAGTGTTTCTTAAACGGTCCAGCAAACTTTGCAACTCGCCAAGTTGCCGAAATCGGCCGACTCGAGCGGGGCGAATTGAGACGCAACCAACAACGCAGTGAAGGATACGGCATGGGCGTAGCCAACACTGAGCTAAACATCATCACTATTGCCCCCATTTGCTTGTTTTTACTTCTCCAGGCAAGCATAACGGGCGACGTCAGCAACGCTTCCTCTCGGTGCTCAGTGGTGTCCATGTGATTGGCGTAATGCGCCTGTGCAGCGTGCTTTTTGGGAGCAGTCCGGCTGCCCCGCCGTAGTCCCGCCATTACCGCCGTTTCCCACGTCACAACTGCCGTCGTCTCACCGTTTGTGATTATTCTCTCTTGAAGTTTAGTCCACACCACGAACACTATGTGCGCAGACTTATGTCGCAGTTGTGCAGACTTCGTCGAATGTCGTAGACACCAAAACGTGAAGAGTGCGGTGCAGACGACACTGGCGCCTGGCACACAGCCGCCCCACTCCAGCCCGTCGTTGCATGGAGGATCACGTGACATCTCGTACCACGTGATAGCCATGTTCTTGGCAACCCGAGGCCAATGTTGCCGGACAGAACCAAAGTTTCGGTTTCGATTTCTGCTCGTGTTTAAAATTAGATTTAAAAATATATATTATATTTTTCTCAGAGCAAATGATGTAGTGTCTTTTACTAGAGCTTTTTAATGTGAAATCACTCGTTATCCCGAAATCTTTGGAATTGCCTTTTCGGTGAGCCCGATCGATTCCCTCCAAATTAGTCTAATTTAACGACGACACAGAAGAAAAAGAAGCTTTCCCTGGAAAACAAGACCTCCAAATAATTCAAGTTCTTATTTTGAGTAAATAATCGGTACTTCATTAAGTATAAAGTTTTAGGGAGTCCGAGAAGCTTTCCTGCAAGAACTCTATTGCAATCCCTTCTTTTTATTGAAAGTTCAAAGGAATTGCGTCATTTATGTGTAAACAATAGAACTAAAAAATTTTCAGCAGTGATAGAGTGCAGGCGAGCTGGTAATGAACTGACATCTTGTAGACCCTGAGATAGGGAACAGTGTCCCATATATTTTTAACTGAGGTAAAAAAACGAAACTGCTCGAAACCGAAACTGGACTGGGAAGGAAAAAGAAATATAGAGGAAGAGAAGGTTACCAAAAGGCACGTGGCTGTGCAACTTTTTTTTTTTTTTTTTCAATCAACATATTTGCAGTTATTTAGAAGCCACAAAAAATGGGTATCATATTTTCTGTTTATTTTTAGTATTGAGTGTGTGCCTTCGATGACCCATGACTGATTATCTTTGGTGGTTGTGTCCAAACCATAGAAAACGGCACGTGACCACGGAGAAGAGAGTGAGCGAGACTCAAACTGGCCAGTTCTCGATCGGTGCTTTTCAGGAGGAAAGAAAATGTATTTCGGGTTGAAAATTGTGTTCAGGGTAGCTGGGTTCTCATATGTCACGTACAAATAAAAACCTTGGCGAGCACAAATACCCTGTCAGTGCCCCTTTAAAAGTCAAAGTACAGAGGAAAACCACCCAGCGACTAATCAGACCCTTGTCCCACATTACAAAGCAGAATTTTCCTCTTCTTCCTTCGCAATATCTTTTTCAACTGTCGAGCAACCTGGATGCAGGTCACCTCCCGTTATCTCGTAAAAGTGGCGACGGCTCGCGTAGGTCATTCAATGAAAACCAAAGAAATATTCTGCCGCACCAAGTACAAGAAATATGAATTTTTTTTCCTAGCACAATCCCAGAGTGGAATGCATTGCCCGAGTCTGCCATTATAAGCATTAACGTGGGATCGCTGCTTTAAGGAAGTGATTCCCATTTTTAATGTGCATGTTTCTAACTTGATTTTCTGTTTTGTTTCTTTTTGTTCGCCTGTTTTGTTACACTGGGCTGTACCTGCTACAGTGTAGACCGCATATAACGTATGTCACGGGAGTCGCGAAAATCCGCACTATAAGCGGTACCGCGCTATAACCAGAACATCAATTTTTCAGGCCAAAATACATGCCATGAGACAACTTACCTTTGTAAAACAATCTATTTTATGTTCAATGAAAAATAAAGCTTAGACTGAGGAAAGTCCTTATTTCACCAGACTAGCACACTTCTCTCTCAAGTGTGTCACACATTTTGAAAGAAGTGAGTGACTTTTGCCTGGCACAGCCTTTTAACGGTGTTGCGGACGACCTGGTCTTCGACAACGCTAAGGCATTTGAACACCTCATCACTGAAGGAGTTCTGCTCACAGTGAACCTTCAGTCTCTTCCGGCGTGCTCTCTTCGTCGTCGTCCGGCTCATCTTCGGGTGGACTCGCCCCAGAACCTCGCACCGCTGCAACAATAGCTTCATCGGTGGTTGCTTCCTCACGGATAACAGAGTCGTCGTCATCCTCATCTACATAGTTTTGAAACGTGTCGTTTGCAGGAACAAAGTGGTTTTCCGCAAGGTCGGACCACACGTCGTTCGCTCCAATCGCCTCGTCAATCGCATCACTGCACAGATCGGCATCCTCCAAATTCCCGACATTGCGCACAAACCCTGCATTGCGAAAACACTTCTGGATGGTTGTGGCCCTTACTTGCCACCACGATACGGTGATCATGTCGATGGTGCCCCTCAAGTCCACCTTGAGGGGTTCTTTTCGTTGCAATTTCAAAACGACTCTTTCGCACATGCGCTTCTTGTAGAGCGCCTTGACTGAAGCGATGACGCCCTGATCGAGAGCCTGGCTTTTAGCAGTGGTGTTTGCCGGCAGGAACTTCAAACTGACTGCGCTTAATTGTGGCTGCACATTGTGAGCGCTGCAGTTGTCCAGAATAAGGATGACGCGCAGTTTTTCTGCGACCATGGCCTCATCGAAACTTTTCAGCTAACTAGCAAAGAACTCTTGGGTCATCCAGGCCTTTCCATTTGCTGTGTACACCACAGGCAGACATTCTCGCTTCTTGAAGCAACGGGGTCGTTTGTATTTCCCGATGATAAACAAGCGCCGCTTGTCGGAGCCGTCCATGTTTGCACAAAACAAAACCGTGACACGTTCCTTTGAGACTTTGCGGTCGGAACAGGGTTCACCTCTCATCGCGAGAATGCGATCGGGAAGCATGTTGTAGCAGAGACCAGCTTCATCGGCATTATAGATGTCTTTGTCCGCGTACGCGGAAAGCATCGTCTCGAGATGAATGCGAAACCACGCCTGGATGATGGCGTCGTCGACTTCCCCACTTTCGCCCGAGATAACTTTGTAGCTAATCCCGTGGTGATCTTTAAACTGCTGGATCCATCCGTTGAGGGGGTTGAAGCCTTAGTGTTCGGACAAATGTCCAAAGGACTTAGCTTTCGCTTGTAGCATCGAGCCACTCACTGGGACGTTCTTGGCTCGCACTTCGCGAACCACCTAAATAAGGCCTCGTCAACGTCCTCATAGTACTTTGACGTAAGAATCCTCTTTCTTGAGAGCGACGCAGAATCTTGCTGTAGCTGATTCCGTACCTGCTCCCGGTTCTTCCACACAGTAGAAACCGTTGTGTCAGCGACGTTGCACTTGGCCGCGACGGAAGCTTTTCATGCCACTTTCGACATCTTTGACGATGCTCTGTTTAGTTTCGAGAGAATGGGCTTGTCGTTTGTTGGCCATCTTGGGTTCGAGAGACAGAGAGATCGGGATGGACGGTCGATTTCTGCACGATATGCTTGACGCGATCCACACGCGGTCCAAACAGACGACGTGGAGCAAGTTAGCAAACTGCAAGAAGCGAAACTAGAAACTATCCAGCTATCCAGCCTTCACTTTGCGTGCGCGCGCGGTGTAAGAAAGGAGGTTGGTGTTGCGTCACTCAAGCGAGGGGGTGAAATCGAAAGGGTGAAAGGCTTGGGGGTGGCTTGATAGGGCTTTCGGAGTTGAGCATGCGCGTGCGTCTGTGTCGGTCGCACCTCGCTACCTTGCTGCATAGTCATTCGTCTTCGCCTCTCTCTTTGCTTCTCCTCGCTTCCTCGAGCAACCTCCTTGCCATCCGTGCCCCCGCGAGTGCCGCTTGCGATTAGCGTCGTTATCTAGTGTCGCACAGGGAAACGTGCTCGCTGCGCCGGTCGGTCGGTGGGCTGTTCCAGAAACCGCACTATAACCGACCGGTATTTCCCTTCACGCGCCTGCATTTTAAGCGGTATGTAGTTACATGGAGTTCCACGGTAGGTGAACCGGTGGTTGAAAAAAGCCGCGTTATACTCGGTCCTGCACTATAAGCCAGTGGCGTCACGGGGGTCACCCAGGGTTGTAGCCCGCCGCGATACCCCCCCCCCTCCGCTCTCACGTGGCCCACCGCGACTTCCCCCCCCTTCCGCTCTCGTGGCCCGCCACGACACCCCCCTGAGCCCTGCACCCGGGGCGGTCTGCCCCCCCCCCCCCCTTGTGACGCCACTGCTATAAGCGGTTACGTTGTAAGTGGTCTATACTGTATAATGCTTTGGTGCTGCAAGTTGTTTTTTTAAATAAATGAGCAAACACATACTGCCGGCAAACTTGGAGGGCAGAAACTCTGCACCGGGGTCCGAGCTCAGCTCCAGATGCTTCAGCGCATGAACCAGGCGGTCTCTCTCCGCGCCAACAGCGGCGAGCACCACCCGCGGACCGGTCACGTGGTTCTTGGTGAACTCCGCCAGCTGGGAAAGACAAGAAGATGTTAGAGGACGGAAGCACCCTTACCCAAAAGCGCCTGCAATAAGCCCAGTTCAAGCATACACCAGCGTCAGAGTTCTCCCCAGGGATCTAGGAGATGTGGACATCTGACAAGTTCCAAGTTGTTGGGGGGAGGGGGGGGGGATTGCTGAAACTTTGTGAGTTCTCGGCCCTTTCTTTACCACACAACATCAACCTTGTTCGTTGGTCTTCCAGTTCTGTTGCATAGTGTAACACGAGCCTGCCACACGTGACAATTTGGGCCGCCGTGCATTTTAAAAATCAGCATTGTCTCGTCCAACGGAGGCAAACTATAGACCATTCCATTTAACGCTCTCTGGGCGGCACCATTTTGTTCGACAGCAGCGCCCTCTCCATACATCCGGGAAATTCAGCGGGTTCGGCGGGGTAAAACGAGAGAGAGGGCCCGCGCCCGACTTCCCTAGCAGACGACAAACCGGGAGGTTGCCATTCTCCATCTTTGGGCTGCACCGGCGGGCTTTACAGAACATCGAACTCTCGCTCGTGGCTGCCGTTGTGAAGTGGTTCGCGTTCTTAGAATAGTTATGGCTACTCCAAAATCAGCCTATAGCTCTCTGTTGTTCTATTTTGGTAAATAATAAACTAGCATATTTTTTTTCCGTTACTTAAATAGCAGTTGAGTCAGCCGGCAGTACTACCCTCAACTACTGCGTGTATTGCGGCAGGAAAGCACTGTTTTTATTTATTATTTCAGACTTCCACTCATGGTCGCTAAAGGCCTACACCAGTACGAACTTTGTATAGTAAAAAAGGTACAGCAACCGGATTTACTTTTTGCCGGAGAGACCGGCCAATCTGACACAGTGTTTCCTATTTTTTTTTTTTTATTTGCACGTAGGTAACAGCGCAATTGGACCCTGTTAGTCTTTTTATCGAGCAAAGTATTACACTATAACTGGCATACCAAAATCTGCGCATCTGCGCTTGAAATTTCCAAAATGACGAGATTTTAAACAGAGTTTGCACGCCAGCCGGATGCTAGGTACTACAGCCCACTCGGCGGAGCAGACGACATGCGGGGTGAGAAGGGGAGGGCATTTTTTTCTCTCTGTTACCCTCTCTGCTATGACCCTAATGGAACAGTCTATAGAGATGGGCTGGACGTAGTAGAGATGGGCTTTCAGTCAATGCTGAGTCGGCGTTATTCCTAGTATTGATTTAGAGCTGCAGTGTATCTGTGAACCGCAGAGTTACAAGAGAGCTACACTCGGGGGGCAGCACTCTCTTCTCTCGTCATTAAACCCTTACAACAATCCTTCATCCATCCATGTTAAACGACATTTGTTCATGTGGCGACAGTTCGCGGATGCCTATACCTCGTTTCGCTGTAAGTCTGAGCACGGTCAAAGGCACAAAGATTAAAGCTGCAAGATAACTGTAGTACCTGTAATTGACTGGTTTTCCAGGTGATATCATAAATAATGAAAGATGACGTAGGTTGCGACATTGAGCACTCGGCAATGCCCAATTAGTTTTGTCGGTCTGTGGTATCGGTTGCGCTCCAATTTACGGAGAAACAAGGTATAGAGGCACTTGTGCATCACTGGGGCGACCTATTTTAGGTTGATACGGCTTTAGGAGGCCCTAGTAATAATTGTTTTGGCCCGTCGCAGCCGGTTTTAGTGAGCAAAACAAAAAGCAGCTCCTGCGTCTGACAGTCATACACTTGTGACCTCAAGAGAAAAGAAAGCTCTTGTGCTCTGTTAATATGCTGCGTAATTCTTACAAGATTTGAATGTTAGAGAAAAGGACACTGCACCTCAAACACTTTGATAAACTAATAAATAAAGTCCCCACAGAAATACTTTAATTTGACGCATTAAGGGGCGATTACTAATGCGCTGCAAAATTTCGTACGTTTTTTACTATGGTTCTTGACATTGAAATAAGTACAGAAACTCTGAGCAACATTGTGGCTGAAGAGACGCTGCTTCCAAGTACAGTTTCTACAGCGGTTCTGGTGAGATCTATCCAGCAACTTTCCTTAACAGAGAAAAAAGATATATGCTGCCGTGATCCGGGCAGAAAGTTAAAGCCTCTCCACACTCACCGCCCTGGGGGTGTGTTTTCCCAGCATGAAGTCCTCGATGAAGAGGGAGTTGCCGAGGCCTCCGCGGAACGCCGCAGCGTGCAGAGCCTCCATCAGCACTGGACAATGAGGGATGGTCATTCAAAAAACGCCCTGGCAATCCGAGGAAGCTTGAGCAACAAAAGAGATATTTAGGCTCAAACCGCTGTTTACAACTGCTCATTTATGAATGCAATTTATTTATCAATCACCTTTAGATGCTGGATTTGCACCCACATGGAATGAACACAGACACCTAACTTTAACATTTAAGAGATAAACACCGATTTGCAACACTAAGCTACATAGAAAATCTCTTACCCTTTTTCAAGTTTTTTCCAATGCCTTGCTGCCGATCGTTTTCCATGTGGTCTCCGAATTCTAACTACAATTTGTTGTTTTTTCTTAGTGTACTCTAGGGGCAGGTAACCACACTTTTTTTTTATCCCTAATGCCTTTGAACACAAAGCTTTATGTACCACTCCTATTGCATGGGATGATAGTATTTATTTATTTAAATGCCCTCAGGGCCACCAGAATTAGAGAGAATTGGGTATGACGAGGAATAAAAAGAAGCATTGACGAATGGGCTAGTTGGTGGTTCATCTTAAAACAAACAGCGCAGACACAAACAGAGCAGAAGGCGGAAGACAAACACAGTGCTGTTTGTCTTCAGTCTTCTACTTTGTCCGTGTCCCTGTGCCGCTTGTTACCCGTCACTCCTGATGGCTGACATGAGTAAAGAATGTCAACAGCACTATTAAGCAATTGATCATTACCAATACAGAGTATGGAAGCCAGAAGGTGGTTTCACTCCAGAGATGTTTTCGGGTCAAATACTCTACTAAGCGACTTCATCTTCGTGAGTCTCAAATTTGCGTGATTCATACAATATCGCGAGAAATAGGCCCCACGAATATGTTTTCCTATACCGTAGTCACAAGGACATTGGCATAGCACCCCAACTCACAAAAGTTTGTGCCTGCAAAATATTCCCGAAAACCACACTTTGCCGAGCACGCAAAATGCAGAGCCTGCAAAGGTAGAAAGTTGTTTACAGTTACTGGTAAAATGATTTGAGCTACATTTAACTATACCCGCTCTCAACCGACAGTCAATGAATGGCGAAATAGAGAACGGTGGAATAAAAAGTCGTACGGGTTAGAGATTTTGTGAAAAAAATATAAAGGAGCTTTACAGTCGGAAGAACGGTAGGTGAAAATGGGCCGACTTTCGTAGAGATTGTGCTTGAGGTGCAAGGACTTACCGTAATATCTCGAGAGATAGCCGACCAAAGAATTGAAAGCAAACCGGGTGAAAATGAGTGGGCTAACTTTCAGTGTACAATAAAAAAAGTTAAAAATAGCAAATTGTGCCAAAAATAGGGGGCGGGTTATCTTTCGGGGTTGGAGCATATCTCGGGATATTACGGTAGGTTCCTGGAATAAACCGAGCTAAATGGTTCTGCACTGTTCGGCTCGATTAACAAACATAAAGACTCGGAAGAAATGCAAAGCCGTCAAGACAGACGAAGGCTCCCGGGGCGCCAGTGCGCCCCGTCGTCGTCTTCACCCACCGGCCTCCTGGTTCTGCCTGTAGATGGCAAGGTCTATCTTCATGGCGGGGGCTGCGTCGTCCACCTCCCAGTGCTTGAACGCCGGGCACAGCGCCACCTCCGTCGCAAACTTGAAGGCGGTGCCCCTGCACGTGCAGCAGGGACTCGTCAGGGCACAGGCCGGGACGTTTGTCCAGCTCACTCGATTGAAAACGATTTCCCTCCAGCGTTTCCTCGAAGAAAGCGTGACAAAATGCCACGGAAACCGTCACAAAGTGTGGAACACGCACTGCAGGGGATAATCTGTACAAGAGGGTAGTAAATTGAGAAGAACAATATTTTGAATGCACCCCAACAGGAATTGAACGCATGAACCCACGATTGTCAGCTCTACATTCTACCACCACTCCCATTAACTGGATAAATAGAAAGGCAGCTGGCTTTGTCTCTACCACGAAGGCCTCCATTAGCTATTCGGACGCCAATCACCGATGTTACAGCATTTGGCATTTGTGCTCAAACAGTTTATGGCAGAAAACAAAACATAAAAAAGGGCGAAGTTTGGAATAAAATAACCTGCTATAACTAAAGAAAAAAATTGTAACATCCACCACACACCCCGAAGAATACCACAGAAACATATTCCACGTGTAGCGACTACATCTGTAAGGGTCAAGATAAATTGAGCATAAAACATATGCAAGGAGAAAAAAAAAAAAAATTGAACAGCCTGAATGGAAAAAGATTGTCAGAAAACTGCTTTACAACGGAAACCTTTTTTTGGAGCTATATTTACGGCGCAAGACAATTATTTGTCGAGTGAGGTGCAACGGTCCTCCTTTCCGCTTTTCTCTCTCGCGCCTGTGCACTCCGCGGAGAAGAGGTAAGCCACTTGAGTTGACTTGGCTGCTCGGCTGAGATCCGTATGTAAGCCTCGTGCGACTTCCGCTCAACTTCGGTGCGCGCTGTATTGTTGGGTTTCTGTGCTGGCAGTGGTAGCCTTGGCAGTCTGCGTCTTTTGCAATGGATCCGGAGCTTAAGCGTAGACTTCTCGATTGCATCAAGCAGCTAGGGCTTCGCCCCTACGAGCACCTCCCCGTGGAAAGCTCCGAGGCCAGCGATGTGCCTACAGGCAGCGATGTGCCTACAGGCAGCGGTGTGCCTGCAGGTTGTAGCTCCTGCTCGAGTTGTACGAGTCAAAATGGAAGTGACGATTTAGACTTGCTGCTTCTCAAACGTCAAAATATTTTGTTAAAGAAAGAAGTGCAACAAAAGAACAAAGATTAATAAGTAACTTTTAGAGCCCATAGACAGCTCCGGAAAGAGCGCAAGCACCATGTAACTATAGTGGCGTGGCCAGTCACGTGAATGCTAGCTGCACTTTTCCGCGAGCTCCCGCGGGAGCAAACTACAAATTTGGCTAGTGCCGTAAATATAGCTCTATTTTTTTTTTTTTTTTACATTGTAAATTAGTTATATGATTTTTTTTTAAACGACTGTTTAAAAAAAAATTGGTTTTATTTGCGTATGACCTTTAAAACATTGATACGTCTCAGTCACACGCACCTTTAACAGCCACTGAATAGTTCTCTTAAAAGGACACTAAAGTACTAAGAGCCTTTTTCTTTTAGAGTCTGGATAGGAGACCGCATCAACTATTCCTGGCTTCAGACTCTGCATTCCGCATGTGCATCCATCCAGCAGATGCATCGTCACCATGATGACGGCAACCGTAGCAGACAGACTATCGGGTGGAAGGAGACGGCAAAATGGCGAGATCGGCTGTGCACTTGGGTTCTTTCATCGCGCATTTACAATGAATGTAACATGAACAAAAAGAGATTGCAATAAAAACTTAGTGCAGATGACTGATTTCTTCCAGTGCTTAATCTTGTGATGAGTCGTACGCAAGAAGCATGTTTTTCTGGTCATCCAGCTGTCATTTCTTTCCCCCTGGAACGTGGGTCCAAAGCATCATACTGCCAGAGAAAGGAATAGAGAGAACAACTTACACCTCATTGCGGTTGCACTCCAGGGTGTAGATAAGGTGTTCTCGGGTTGTGGTGGCCCTGCCGACAGAAAGGCACCAGCACAATGATTCAACAAGAGGCATCGAGGGCATGCAAAGGCGACGTCGAGCGCTCCTAAATAATCACGATTACTAAAACGAGCCAATAACAAACAAGAAAAGATAGACCCCCAGGACTCACGTCAAGTTAGCACCGAGGTACTCTATGTTCTTGGTGATGGCGAACTTGGAACAGTTCTTGGTTGCCTGCATTGCGGGAAAGTACCGTCAACTCGAAACAAGGTGGCCAACGGCCGGTACAAGATGGCGGAGTGGTCGGCTTACCAGTCCTGCGGCGTTCCGGAGGGTGTGCGTTATTCCCAGGTTGCTGCCGTTCTCATAACGGGCGCCCCCCTTCACGATGATGGCGAGGCGTGTCACAGGCGAGTAGTTCTCCAGCGAAGTGACAACCAGTCCACTGGGAAGAGTGGTCATCTGAAACGGACGTTTAATCGCCACTGTTAGATCAAAACAGCATTTGAATGAAATGTCTGTAACATTATGCATCTAAACATGGAAGGGGGCTAAAGACGGTAACAGAACACGGCAAATCGTAAGCGAAAAAGACAAATTTTTCCAAATATTTTTCACCTTTTTTTTTTTTTTATACAATGCATTACGTTGGTGTTTTACTGCAAAGTAAGCTAGAAAAGAAGTAGGCGCAGACCTTACAGGCAATGTTTTGCTGTTTCTTTCTGCATATTAAGGTGTTGCCAGCAATATGGGCCCACTGGGACCACCCACTGGGATTGCCGATGCTTATAAGTCTACATGCTGACACCAAACAAAATGTTAGTGTTGTGTGTACACATCCTATTGTGTCATTTTCAGAAGCAGACGACGGGTTTGTTGAAGAGCAGACGACAGCCATGTTGTTACTACTTCAATGCCACATTCAAGTTTTGAAGGTTATAACACAACCTGGCGTCACAGCTCACTAAAACTTAACCAATAAACGAACAGACAAATTTTGTTTTCTCACGGAAATAATGTGACATGCTTGCACTACGCTCACATACTGCATTTATTTAATGAATGAGGTTTCGGCAAGGGCGTGTGCCAAGGAACAGCCTAACAGAGCACAAATGGAAGCCTTATGTTAACGCAGATCTAAACATAAACAAAATGATTACTTTGACTGCCCAGATAAAGCAATACACAGCAAACGAAACACCATTTGGGGTTCATCATTGCCATCCATCAACATTTTCTTCCAGGAACACACACACACTCATCCATCAACACATACACATTATCATAGTCAGCTTCTCGTGGATGTACAGGACGTACTTACCTCTACATCCTGCTTGGGCAGGGCTTCGAAGTGGGCTACCGACGCTTTGGGAGCCACTCTCGCTGAATATGCACGGCACTGCAAATCAAGAATTGAAGGCTCGTAAGGGGTTCCTAGTCTAGCGGTTCGTTAAAGCTCCCTAGATTAAAAAGGGGCTTTTGTTTTCTTGAAATGTCTCTGGAAAACGGAAGAAATTATTTGGAATGTTATAGCAATGAGCTGTTAGTGAGGAGAAAGTTTGAGCAAAATCGCGAACTGTGTAGCACGCGACGAGCATCGCCGGGCGTGTAACACCAATGGCAAGGGGGAGCAATTTAAGGAGGAATACAAAGCTGACATCAGACTTTTCGTGGTTAACTTGAGATACTAGCCTGTCCTAGTCGCTTCTTTTAAAAATTACACAGGTTAGTTTGTGCGGAGTAAAAGTGACCCTGCGTAACCTTCACGGGCCGAACCGGACATATCGCCACACCGCAACCTCAGTGAAAATAGCAAGCCCTAGTGAAAATAGCGAAACTATGGGAGCGTACTTGTGCAGAACACGCGTGGTAAACTAGAAAATAGATTTAAAACGGTTACCGCATGGTGTTTTAGAGGAGAAATTCGGGCGATCTTGGACGCCATGGCAACTCCAACGAGAAGGAAGATGTCGGCCCCCGACGTTAGCAAGCATAAACAAGTAGACAATAAAGTTTATATTCGAAAATAAAGTTTTATGGTAGCTAGCGCTACCTATCAACTTTGGTAATTTACGCACAAAAATAAAATTGTTATTTATAGATTTATGTGCATGTCGTATTCAAATTTTTTGAAGTTTTATATATTCTTTACAAATTGTTTTTTTTTTTAGGCAGGCTATGTTATGGGGAAGATAGTATTATGTGCTTCAATGTTTGGAAATTTACGCTTTCCAGAAAATCACGGACGCTTGCAAATAAATTAATGCAATAATATAAATTATTTAAGCGTAATCCAGAAAATTTTTCGGTTTGCAACTGAAGTACAGCAACGCAACATCCTCAACGCAAACAAACGCCTACCAGAAACCAACGCCACAAACCATAAAGCAGCGGGCAGGGGGCAGCAGCGTCGGAAGGCCAGTTGAATGTATGTATTTTCCGGGGTTGTTATGCTTTTCCCCGTAATTTCCCCGTACTTTCAATTCATTCTTGGTGTCTGAATGAACCAGCAGAAATCCGCCGTAGGTTTCGGCATTATTCACTCACTCCTGGATCCTACAGGGCCCCATGAACCCGTTAGACTGTTCGACAGAAGGCCGCCTCAGAATAGCGCATCACCGTACGCTTTGCAGTAGAACAGTTTTTGTTTTCGGAATTTGAGCTCGTATCATTTATTAGGAACGCCGTCCTGAGATATAGGGTTCTAGAGGTAGTGTATTATTTATTGCGATAACTTTCAGAGGCTTAAAGATAGACCGAATTCGTGAGTGTGCGGTGTTTATCTTCTCCCGTCGACGATTCGCGCGTCGCAGTATGGTGCCCAATTTGTTTCGCTTTTAATTCGTTTCGGTTTCGTCAATGTCATGACGCGTACTGTTTCATTTCGTTAGAATGGACAACTTGGAGGTCACGCGAGGAGATTGCATCGACGGAAGTGTTGCAGAGCGCTAACGTTTTGATTCTATTAAGTGCATTTAAATTCGTTCGCTCGTATAAGAAGAAAACAATTGCAGCATCGGCGCCCCACCACCAGCCATGGCCTTTCTGCGCGGATTTCTCGAAAATCTACGATCCACGCGGCTAGAGCCCGAACCACACAAGGTATTTATTGCGTTAATCTGCGCACAATTTGGAAACCCCTTGTTATGCATTTGCAACAAGCAATCATGTGTTGTCAATCATGATCACTCGATTTTTCAAAATTAATGTTAAGGCACAGAACAATTTCGTACAACCAGTGTCGAAATTAAGTATAACGGATTTGGCAGATGAGGTGAGAAGAGTCGTCATTCAAACTGCACAAGTCTGTCGCAGCATGTTCCAACTTTGATGCCAACTAGCAATATCATCCGACTATGCGAAGTGCAAGTTTGTCTGCTGTTTGCACATGGGTTGCGATGATGTAAAAACACCGAGCTGTTATTGGCTGATTGAAAAAAATAATGGGTAGACCTCAAGGCATCTAGCGTTGAGGTCTATCCACTATCCTTTTGATCAAAGCTAATTGGATCCGCTCGACATTGTTCTTACTTCACCGCAACTCCTGCATAATTGAAGCAGACGACTTGCTCTCCACATTGTCATCTACCCTCCGAGTGTAAATAAAATGAGCACTGGTAGCCGACTAAAATGAGATGAAAGTGCAGTATTTTGTTTATGTTGGCATGCCACGTTGGCGTGCGGCGGGCTAGCGCACCGAGCCCAAGCACTGCGCTATTTGTTGAAAATACAAGAGTCCTGTTTCTACCTCCGACCTGGTCTGACGTGTTATTCTTTCCTCGGTGTGCCCGCTTGGTCCCGGGCCACCGCCTTTTCATTGCCCCGCGCGCCACGCCATGTAAGCCTTCCCATTTCCTCGCAATCCTTCCGAGGCTCTGGCCTATTGCTTAGCTTTGCAATGTCTCTACCCACAGTTTTAAAGTGGCCATCCGTGACCACTACATTTTGGTGACGAGAATGGGATATTGCAAAGCTAAAGAAAAGCCCAGAGCCTCGATCGGAAGGCCTGTGAAGGTCAGCAGAATCCCTGAACAGCGTGGGACCAGTTTTCTTCCCCGCACAAGTCCTTAGTGTGCTACGAGCCATTCTAGTCAATCCATCCACCGACTGGGACCATACACACAGATCACCGTATCACCCTGAAACAAACATGTGGCACTTCAGATACTATGTGAACAAAAAAACTACAAGTACCTAAGCACTTCTTATGAGTTGTGAATGCGAAAGCATGAGTGTCTTTCTTCCGCTCCCTTAGTTCGTCTGTGGCATACTGGCGTGGACGGCCACGTTTCGCTACTGCCGAGGTTGCGGCCGACAACCGAGCGCGCGCGCTCGTGAAGTGGCTGCATTGCGCCGAGTTGGGCCGTGCAGCCTCTCTGGAGTCTGTCCGGGCGGGCGTGTGCAGCCAGCGGCTCCCTCTTACCGGCGGCTGTGCCGCCGCGCCGCCATTGTGAAGGCTTCTCCGGTGGCGGTCCTTGGAACTACGCCGCCTGGCAGCCAATGGGAGCCTTTCCATCAGATTTCTGCTACAGACGACAGGCTTTGCTCCATTGGGACAGGAAAAGGTGGTGTTTGGCGCAGCTTCAAAAGCTGATGACGTCGGTTCGCTCCATGGGACAATTAATGCTTTCGCATTAAAACAATTGTGTTATCACGTCAAGGCTTTAGAAAAGTCAGTTACACACATTCCTATAAGTTTAAAAAATACTTAGTCTAAATAATGTTTCGGGAGGGGCTTTTTAAATATAATTCTACTACATAGTCTCGGAATGTTTCTGGGTGTCGTCTGTGTCACTTTGGGCGCTGTGGATTGCCTGATGCAGATATCTGGGGTGTGTGCACTGGAGTGGATAGGGCCGACACACCACCCACTGTTGGCGATGAGCCCAACGTCACGGCCCGGTCCCGCGTGAGCTTCAGAGTCTGGAATAGGCGATGCTCTGTTGAGGCATGAGCCACTGGGGACTCGCGCGGGGAAAAAGACCCTGGTCCCAGGGAGTTTGGGGACTCTGCAGCTGACCTTTCGAGGCTCTGGCCTATTCCTTAGCTTTGCAATGTCCCTACCCACAGTTTCATAGTACCCATCCGTGACCACTACAGTAAGTACTTGCTAAATACAAATAACATAACTGACATTTGATTCAGTTAGCAGATTCAGATCGTTCTGTGATTGTGAAGTCCTTATACATTTCTGCTGAACACATGCGGTTTCATTTAGCTGACACACTATATTGCTTGAAGGCATACCCACCGACCTTTATGTAAATATCTGGGAAATTTAGTAGATTATACTGATTTACGAGGACTTGTGCCAGCTGTACCCCACCTGACCTAAAATAAAACCTAGCCAAAGCGAGCAAGTGCTCTAAAATGCGGCTTGGGCGCATTGGAACACAAAGGGGCGCGGGGCACGCCCACCAAAGGGCAACATAAAGAATGTAAGAGAATGTGCGATGATGAGGCAGCTATCATTGGTTGAGGTTGGGGGGAAACAAACGTACATGGGTGCATTTGGGGGATAAACGCACGAGGTGCGCAAGGAGCGGACAAACTTGTCCGTCGTATAATCCATTTCTCCTTACAATAGACCACAGCAGACACCATGAGCCAATCCAATGTGGTGCGGGTTTGACGTGACTTTTGGGAGGGGTGCAGTGGCGTGCAGGCCGTGTAGTCGCATGGTACATAGCGCTGGATTGTCTAGAATGGCTCGTAGCATCTACTGGTTCATCCTAATAAGATGGAATGGATTGTACCTATCATTCAGTGGCTTGTTGCCATAGGCCAGTGTCTGCTCTGTTCTATGGGCACCGCCATGTTTGTCTCTGCTGACGCCATGACACAGTAGAGTCTGCGATTTTTTTGCAAGACTCCTGTAGTCTCGCAAAAACTTGCAAAAACGTCAGAAATGCGTAGTCACAAAGCTCCAAGAGCAACGTCGATGCCAAGGGTGCTGTAAAAAGCAAAAATTTTGTTTTATGTGCCTCTCTTGGCGAGAGCCTCCATTTGATATTATCGTTTCCCATTTTTATCGCTGGGGTCTAGGATTTCGGGGTCTATATAATGTCTACCTGCCGCAGGTGCTTGAGGTGAAGCCCGACGAGTACGCCCTGTGCAACATCCTGGCTCGTGAGGACTCCTTGGTGCTGTACCAGTACGCCGTTAGCACGCCAGAGAGCGCAGAGTCGGGCTCGTACGACGTCGTGTTGCACAAGGATCTCACGCGGTCTCCACACGCTGCCTTCAGGTGACTCGAAAGCAAACTTGCCACATGCATATTCAATAAAGCAGGTGTTTTTGTCAAGGCTCACAGGTTCCTAAAGAGGTCGGCGATGCAAAAATGGGAATGATAAAAAGGTCCGCATTTCGCATCACTGGCCTTGCGCATGCTGCACGTATCCTTAACGCACCCCCAGGCTTCTCGCGTGTTTCTAGTCCTTCTAAAATTTACTGATTTAGTTGTTTTCGATGATGCTCTGGAGCAGCTCTACAGAATTAACCTCTTGAAACTTGTTTTTAGGCGCTTTTAACACTTCAGACTCGCAGAGATCCGGTTGAAACTTTTGCGACATGACCCTTTGGTTGCCAAAGGAAGCATATATATGTATCTAGACTCTCTGTGGCTTTTGTTACTTTTTGACACTCCAGTGGGGAAACCTTTTTTAAGCTTTTCCCAGCTTTTGCAGAACTGGGAGCCACTTTGAAAACTTTTAAGACCTCTGCAACTTTGGGAGACTCCTCGAAGCGAGGCAAGATGCTTCTTATCTCAAGACCGCACAAACTTTCAGACCTTGCGAGACTCGCCGAGCTTTGTGCAACTGCTGTAGTCCCTCGAGACCCATGTTTTAGACATATCGGGCCCTAGAAGCTTTCTGAGACTCCTCAGTGCCACAGTACCAGAAGGCAGAAAGCAGCGCAAAGTTCTCGTTCTTCGTAGCTCTTCGCTCGCTTTTTCACGATGCATTTGTACCAACTAGAGCCACTGACTGGATGAGAGGTCGTCGAGTTGTCCCGCTTCCAGCGCGAGCTTCCTACCCACGCTTATGCATCTCATGAGCTTGGAGCATGCGTATGCAGCCAAAGCATGATGGAAGGCATGGAGCACGTGCTGGAGGATCCGAAAGAGACGCTGGTCTCACCATGTCAGTTTCCCATCCTATTCGCCACTTTTTGTTTGGCAACAAACTGCGTGGCGCCTTGTACCGAGTAGCCCTAGCACAATTCCGGTCCGCGTTTATTTCCCAATTTCTTACGCTTGGTTCTTTCACCGTAAGAGTGAATTACGTCTTGCAGCGCTATAAGCGGCCGTTCCTTGAAGCAAGCACATAGATTTGACCCTGAAAATGCTACGAAACCCGCCGTCTAGTTCAGAACCGGGAGTGTTTAAGGGCTATTTGACCATTGTCACCACCGAATTTATACATGCACAAGAAAGAGCAAATTAACCCTTTGAGTGACGATTGTTTTGCTCCCCCCCCCCCCCATGCCGAACGCAAATTTTGGTCTCGGTAGTGCTGTAGATGCTCCCTGACAATATTTATTTATAAAAGACTCACTATTTTATGGGGAAAGAGTTAATCGATGTCTACGCACCTCCAGCCTACGACATCCTTCTTGTATTGTACTTTTTGAGACACACTAGTGACAGCTTGACCTTGCATGCCCAGAGGTCGCTCGTTTGAGCGGCCTCTCTCGGCCTTAGTTTATTCTGAACTGTATCTTCCTCATTTAGGGGTCGTCGAGTGCCGAGTTCATTACTAATTTCTAGATCTCGGTGTCCACCGTGAAGCGCAAGGTTGACCTCCATAGATTTGCCATTCGACAAAGGAACATACCAAAACAGAAGTCGCCTAAGCAAAAATAAAAATATTTGCCATCGAAAACCGACTTTACAAGGTACTAAAACATTGTTTTTATCGCTTACTCATATTTCCCTCTATACGTGCAACAAATGGCGGCCCCGTTCGGAGGGACGGGGAGAAATACAAAACTGAAGCCAGACGGGAACGTGCCCGAGCATAGTCGGGCGTGGCACTCAAAGGGTTAAGTACCAGAAGGTTTGTCCGTGCGCATCGTTGTCTCAATTCTGCCCGCCGACGGTGCGGTGTCGTGCAGTCTGCTGCGCACCAAGGACCAGGTGGCTGCGGAGGTGAGCTTTGTGCAGCTGCGGGACAAGCTGCCCCTGCTGCTGGAGTGTGTGCCGGACCTGCTCTCCAAGGACCTGGTGCAGGAGGTGGTCCTCCTCGTGCGCAATAACCCCTCCTGGACCTTGGCTCACCTGGCCGCTCACCTGGGGCTCGTGGACTGCTTCAAGAACCAGAAGGTGGCCGCGTGAGTCCCCGCCCGCTCCATTGTGCGGTGCTCTTCATGCTCGGCAGACGCCTTGCTTTTTAGGGGCGAAGCTCCTTAGGGGCTAGCCATGTCCGGTGTCCGGTGCTCCTGCTCCTGCTCGTGAGCTCACGTGCTCACGAGCACGTGAGCACATGCTCACGTGCTTGTGTAGGGAAAAAAAAAAAAAATTAAAACAATGATGAAACAAAATGATGAAAAAATAGGTTTGCGCAGTCGACAGGATTCGAACCTGTGCGGGACGACCCCAATGGATTTCTAGTCCATCGCCTTAACCACTCGGCCACGACTGCGGGACGAGTAGGGGGCTCTGAGATGCGGTAGTAACTCAAGAGCTGGGGATGTCATGGATGAAACGTTGCATGTAGCCGCTCAACGTCTATACAGGAGAGGGCGCTGCGGTCAAATGCGTATATAATCGCGTTAAACTTTGCATGCATTGGCTCAACGTTTATAGACGAGAGGGCGCTGCGGTCAAATGCTCAAATGCGTATATAACCACGTTCCATACCACACATTCTCTTTCTGACATGGATGAAAACGAACGAAAGGCTCGGCACGCTGCGGCTCAGCGTCTACGCAGACAAGCACCACCAGAGCTTCGCCCCAATCAACATCATTCACCACGTGGAGATGCGGTCAATTTTTTTTAAAGGGACAGGGTATTTACGCTTGCCAAGGTTCTTATTTCTACGTAACATATGAGAGCCCAACTACCCAGAACACAATTTGCGGATCGAAATTCGTTTTCTTTCTGCCCTTCTGCCCGAAAACCGCCGATCGAGAACTGGCCGATTTGAGTCGCACTCACTCTCTTCAACGTGGTCACATATTCTCTGTGGTTTAGACACACACTCCAAATATAATCAAAGTCGTGGGTCATTGAAGACACACACTCAATATTAAAAATAAAAAAAAGTATGATACCCATACTTTGTGGCTTCTAAAAAGCAGCAGATACGTTGATTGGAAAAAAAAAAGTTGCACAGAGGATCGGAAGCACTCCTTGCATTCTTTGCGTAATTCTCAACATGGCGTCCTATTGCGGGCTCGACGTCTGAGCGAAGCAGACTAAGCGATGGCGGCGGACGACGGGCGTGGGACCTCTATTTCAGAACTGTTGTTCACAGTACTAGTGAATTAGCTTTGGAAGGAAAATTGTTTACCGATCAAAAAAATTAAAATTTATTCCGTACGACACACCCGACCACCAAGCTAATTCGCGCGAAGACGTCACCGTGTCGTCGCCCATTCTCCTGGCTGAAGATGTCGCTCGCCTTACAAACACGAATTGGTAAGAGCTTGAAAAACACACTGACGTGCGACCTGCGGGTTTTTCGTCTGCTTCGCTTAACCGGAAAAACAAAAAGAAAAAAAAAGAACACGGTCTGGTGTAGCCATGTGACTTTCGGCAACTATCTCCTCCTCTACATCCCTCCTGCCTCGGTGTCCTGCAGGCAGATCTGCGAGCCTGCCCAGGACACCCTTGCCACGCCGCTCCACATTGCAGTGCGTGCCCAGAAGCTTAACTCTGTTCAGGTGCTGATGGCCATGGATGCTCCGCTCAACCTCACCGACCACAACGGGGACACCATTTACCATGCAGCCGCCGTCACGACCAAGGAGCTCATCAAGGTGGGGCACACTTGGCCCGACACTTCTTTAAGGCGCTGGTTCTAGCAACAGCCTGCGACCTTAAAACGTCTTAGGATATCTTTTACGTCGTTCGGGTAGAACACTCTGCCGTTTATTTTCTCTCTCGCGCATCATTCTTTCTCCTCTAAGAACTTTTGACAATGTTGTAGACAACTTTTTCTCATAGATGGTAGTACATACATGGGATCTTGCAAATACTGCAAACCCTTCTCTCTATTGAAATGCAGTTCCAGAGTCGCCTCATAGATGGCGCCAGTGTGACAGTGTGTTTTCTCGTCGTAAACGATCACAAGAACTCGCTCAAAAGCGAACGCGAGTCTGCAAATGGGCCTTTAGGCTTGGCAGTTGTGCTTCAGTTGTGCTGCATTTTTTTTTACTAATTTTCTTTTTTTTTATGTTGGACTGGGTTTTTTTAGCATTTACTTTTGTGGCCAAACTTAACAGTTTTTATGAAGAATTGATTTAGTTTACGTAAAATTTAATTTCATTGCTCATTTGCAAAGAATGAATAACTGCAATCCCATGCCATGAACGCTGCATCGACGCTACTGTCAGCCGCTGACTCGGGGCAGAGTTGGTGCTTCATTGTGCACTGTGAACAGAGAGTCGGGTCACATACTCTCACAGAGCGCGAAGTCAGCTGTGTCTATAGTGCTTAGTTAATGCTGTGCTGTACATGCGAACAGGCCTTCACCGTCTCGTTCCACGTGACTTGCGAGCAAAACGAAGATGTGCGCTTGAAAACTAAAAAATTGTGGTGGCTTAGCTCGGCTATGCCAGGATATACGTAGCGTGAGCTTATGCACACAAAATGAGAGGTGCTATCAAGCGGCTCCGGTGCAGCGTCAGACTTCGCTACTGCGCAACGGAGGCGCACAGCTGGGCACGCGGCGGCGCCAGTGCGTCTGCCGCGGCTATGACGTCACTCCTCTGAAATGCGCAGACCGGCGAGGCGCGTGCGGTGGCGGCGGAGCCCGCGGCGGCGGCTCTGGAGCGCCAGCTGCGCGCCATGTGACGTCACTGCTCCTCGCGCTTGCGCAGCACGGAGTATGGCTCATTATGCGAGCCACGCGAAACTGCTTAACCTTGGCCAGTGTAGCTCACGTTACAAAAAACGTTCAGCCTTTCCACTCTCGTAAAGAAGGAAGACCAGCAGAGCTGTACTCAATACACTGCCGCAACTCGCATGCGCCCGATTCCCGCTTCTTCTCGTCCGACACCCCGCCGATCGTGGATACGTCTCTGGCGAACCAGAGTCGGTCGCACACGGCGCACGTGACGCCAAACGGGTTCTCTATGAACTCCCTCTGGAACCTCGCCGTCGCACCCGGGAACTGTTCAGCCAGCGTGGAGTGCAGTCGTCGCCGGGCCTCGCGCTTGCGCTTGGCCTCCGTGGCACGATCGTCGTCCGTGGCATTGGCCCGCCGGCGCCCTTTACATCGCTGGTTCTGTTCTCGGCGGCGGCTTTCTAGGCGAGCGATGTGCTCTTTGACAAGGGAATCTGAAGCGCTGGACGCAGTGGAAGTCGAGGCGACAGCGGCTTTGCGGCGGTTGCGGACCCATTCGCGCTGCTGCGTACGTCGCCACTCCTTCCGCAGCCTGTCTCCTTTCCCCGAAAGGGCGCGCGGCCGACCCATCGTGAGTCCTAAACCGAAACTGATAAGAGCGCAGGAAACAGCGCGCAAAACAGACGAGGACGAAGAAACAAACGTGACGAGCGTGCGCTCGTTACGTGTGCTTCTTCTTCGTCGTCGTCTGTTTTTCGCGCTGTTTCCTACGATGAATTCCCACCAACGCACCCAACTATCAATTCTTCTATGATAGCTGTAGAGTGCCGTTCATACACACGCGCGCTTTTGCTCGAGTGGTGACATCTCAGCCATTTTTCCGCCCAATCGTTTTTTTATGCATTTTGAAGTTTGCGTAATCCGGTGTAACTCAGCTTGAGCGCGTAGCTTTGGCTAATGCATAGACGCCATTTTACTGCTCAAGTCACGCACCGAGTGCGCGAGAGCGTCACGCGCTGGCACATTCAGGGCAACAATGGATGTCTTCACCCTGAGACAGACAGACATGTAGGCACCCTAGATAGCTGGAAAGGTTGCGCCATCTACGAGCGACGGCGGAAACCATACTGGTTGTGTGCTTGCCGCCGTTGCTTATAGATGGCGGTAGCTGTCCTGGTTGGTTTGTGTCGACATACCGGACAGAATCCTGGGGAACCTAGCCCTTAACAGCTCCGCTGTAAAAGATGGGCTGCCATCTGAACGTGCCGGGGCCATGACCGTGATCCGTCTTTCAGGCGTTGTCGGTGAGGCCTGCCCCTACGGCTGTCATCAACCAGGTGAACAATGACGGCTACACCCCCCTGCAACTGGCCTGCCTCACGGACAAGCCGGAGTGCGTCCGGGAGCTCCTCAAAGAGGGCGCCGACGTCAACTCTGCTTCCGTCAACCTCGCCGACCGAAACAACAGCACCTGGTAGGCACTAACTGGACGGACGCTTACAACTGGACTCTTGAAATCCGGTAGCGTTTTGTGCCACCAAGCGAGTGTTCTTACTAACAACGGTTAACCTCTACTTAAAAGTTACGATTTGTATAACAGAAGCGCCTCTCCCCAATTGGGTTAAGTGCACCTTCAGCCCAACAACTCAAACGCAGCTTGTATGCCACCTATTAAATGTCATAATTTTGGAGAGACTGATACCACGTAATTGATCATCTTCGACATTATGTAGTAACGAGTCAGTTAGTACAAACACCTTGTAAGGTTAATCCTAGCACAGAGGTTTTCTGCTATGTGAGAAAGGGATTGAAGGTACCGTATTTACCCGAAAATAGGTCGACCCCTATTTATTGAACCCACCAAGAATAAAAAAAAAAATAATTCGCATATAAGTCGACCTTCTTTTTCTTTTTTTTTAGGAACAGGGGAAAGTTAGGGCAAACGAAAGAAACAAACCTTTATTTACAGCACTCTCAGCTAAATCACAGTGGGATGCCAAAAAATTGACCGCATCTCCACGTGGTGAATGATGTTGCTTGGGGCGAAGCTCTGGTGGTGCTTGTCTGCGTAGACGCCGAGCCGCAGCATGCCGAGCCTTTTCATTCATGTCAGTAGGAGAATGTGTGGTTTTCTTCTTTTTCTTTTTTTAAGCAGACAGATGGGATGGTGTCTCAGAACCCCCTACTCTTTTTTTTCTTCTTTTTCTTTGAGCCTTTTCATTCATGTCAGTAGGAGAATGTGTGGTTTTCTTCTTTTTCTTTTTTTAAGCAGACAGATGTGATGCATCTCAGAACCCCCTAATCTTTTTTTTCTTCTTTTTCTTTGAGCCTTTTCATTCATGTCAGTAGGAGAATGTGTGGTTTTCTTCTTTTTCTTTTTTAAGCAGACAGATGGGATGGCATCTCAGAACCCCCTACTCTTTTTTTTCTTTTTCTTTGAGCCTTTTCATTCATGTCAGTAGCAGAATGTGTGGTTTTCTTCTTTTTCTTTTTTTAAGCAGACAGATGTGATGGCATCTCAGAACCCCCTAATCTTTTTTTTTCTTCTTTTTCTTTGAGCCTTTTCATTCATGTCAGTAGGAGAATGTGTGATTTTCTTTTTTTTTTAAGCAGACAGATGGGATGGCATCTCAGAACCCCCTACTCTTTTTTTTCTTCTTTTTCTTTGAGCCTTTTCATTCATGTCAGTAGGAGAATGTGTGGTTTTCTTTTTCTTTTTTAAGCAGACAGATGGGATGGCATCTCAGAACCCCCTACTCTTTTTTTTCTTCTTTTTCTTTGAGCCTTTTCATTCATGTCAGTAGGAGAATGTGTGGTTTTCTTCTTTTTCTTTTTTTAAGCAGACAGATGTGATGGCATCTCAGAACCCCCTAATCTTTTTTTTCTTCTTTTTCTTTGAGCCTTTTCATTCATGTCAGTAGGAGAATGTGTGGTTTTCCTCTTATTCTTTTTTTTAAGCAGACAGATGGGATGGCATCTCGGAACCCCCTACTCTTTTTTTCTTCTTTTTCTTTTTCCATAATTTTTTTCATCTTTTTTTTTCCAATTTTTTTTTTGCCCTACACGAGCACGTGATCTCACGAGCAGAAGCACGAGCACCCGACGCCGGGCATACGGCGGACGGCGGACGGACATGGCTAGCCCCTAAGGAGCTTCGCCCCTAAAACTCATTGTCAGAACTTCCGGACATGTCATCGTCGTCCGAAGCTTCGTCAGCTTGGTAGACATCCTCACAAATTCGACAACAATACCTCACTGACACCGGTGTAAAATGTCCACAAGAAGAAAGAAGGTGGAGACGGGCGAAGCGAGGAAAGACCAAATACAAATACGCAAGAAACGCCGGGAGTCACCATTAGCAACACACGTCGAGCCGCCGCAGGCAACAAGCTAAAGTGTGGCTAAAGTAACCTCCGTTTTTTTTTCTTTTTGTGCGCACTTGCGAGGGAGAGGAATGGAGGGCAACGTGCATCGCGTTCCTTGCCCTCCCCTTCCCCCTTGCCCAGCGAGGGGAACGCTACAGGCGCGATGGCGAAACCCGACGCCCAAGGGATGTGCGCGAGCTTCGGCTGTCGGTTGCTGCTGTGTAGGTTGTTTTCGTGCACCAAAAGCTTTTTGAAACAAGAAGCGGCGCGGCTCTACCGCGACGCAGGCTCGGTGATTCGATAGCGCCATGCCCTCCGTAGGGTCACAAAATTTGGTCGCAAATGTAGGTCGAAATTCTTTAGTCACGATTATAGGCCGACCCTTAATTTTAGGGGCGAAGCTCCTTAGGGGCTAGCCATGTCCGTCCGCCGTAGGCCCGGCGTCGGGTGCTCGTGCTTCTGCTCGTGAGATCACGTGCTCACGTGCTCGTGTAGGGCAAAAAAAAGATGAAAAAAAAAATAAGAAAAAAGAAAAAGAAGAAAAAAGAAAAAGAAGAAAACCACACATTCTCCGACTGACATGAATGAAAAGGCTCAAAGAAAAAGAAGAAGAAAAAGTGTAGGGGGTTCTGAGATGCCATCCCATCTGTCTGCTTAAAAAAAGAAAAAGAAGAAAACCACACATTCTCCTACTGACATGAATGAAAAGGCTCGGCATGCTGCGGCTCGGCGTCTACGCAGACAAGCACCACCAGAGCTTCGCCCCAAACAACATCATTCACCACGTGGAGATGCGGTCAATTTTTTGACAACATTTCCGAAAAAAAAGGTAGACTTATATTCGAATAAATACGGTAGGCGTGCCTTCCGTCTTGCACGCAATGAGGAGCAGACACGCAGATGTACAGTAGTGTGGTTGGGCAACATTCAATCCTATTGTGTCACTTATGAGTGCGACCTAACTGACCCCGCTTTTTATTGGTGCTGGAGAGTTGTCCTTTGCCGTTAGTTCAAGGTGTGAGCCAACTGTGCGAGACAAATCAGCATCGTCCCCAACACATACTGATCCTTTCCTTCTCCTTCTTCACTTGGGGATTTACTTTTTGCTTGATCTGCGACTTGGTCTACGCGTCAAACATGTAGACGAAGTCGGTGCCCCAAAATATCTAGTTCACGTTCAAGAGGTGTGCCAGCTGTTGCTTGTGCCACATCAGAATAGATGATCAGGGCTGGGAGGTTGTTAGTTCAACAATAATTTTGATGGGAGCTTGAAAGCATTCGGCTGTCATGGTGTTGTTTAGAGTACTCTACCTTTTTTCTAGTTTTTGTAAGATATGGTTGATCAGTCAGATCTGGAAAGTTTTTCCTTCTCTGAAAGCAACGTTTAAGCTTCCCGCTCAGTGACCTCGTAACATTTTGGACGTTGCAAACAGTCTTTCCCATTGGTATACCTTCAGTCGAGAAGTAGCAACTGGACATCGTTCTTTTTTTTCAGCCTAGGGCGAGACCACGTTGAACAGAATGGGCACAACTTCCAGATTGAAGACATGAAGCACGGTGGAACTCCACTGCACTGGGCCAAGACCACGCAGGTAATGATATTTGGAATGCCACCTTGTCTTGCCAGAGTGGCTGCTACCCTTTAGGCATGGATCCGCTCGCAAGTTCGGAAGCGATGGAATTGTCCGAGAGCGAGGAGGGGGTGCAGTCAAACTGACAACGTTACGGTGATGCCACAAAGTGACAAAATTGGCAACACGATTGCAACGCCACCGTTGGGCATGCTGAACGCTGGTCAGCATGCGCAACGCTGTGTTGGGCATGCAGTTTGACGGCTGCTTTCGGAGGACTCGCTTTACTCAACGTCGACTTTTTGTGCCACGTTGCCAAGGCTGATGTAGTTCCTGTGGTGTTCCAGCACTGTCAAAGCTCCTAGCATGAATACGTAGCTTCATTTGGCATCTCCTTTTTACGAGAGCGCGTGCAAATGAGACGCACGACCAAGTCACGTGCTTTCGCAGCAGTGCAGGGCTGCGGCATGCGGAAGCTCTGCTAGTCTTAACGACGTGGCTCAGAAACGTTCTCACCGAGTGTGGGACAGAAAATATAGCGAGCCATTCAGAATACAGCACATTATCCTTGGCATTGGGAAAGAGGATAATGATGAGGCTGGTTGAACGGCGTCACATGCAACGTCTTCCCCGAGAAATTGCACCCTGTGAAACTGCTTTAATGGTCGATCATTACCGAGCATATTCAACTTTCTCCCGAATATGTTGTTATAATTGCAGTACCATTATTTTCACGAACTATATGTGTCTAAAAGTCTAAATTTTATGCATTGCAGACTATACAAAGATATTTTTTTTCTAGGTCTTATGACAAGATGTGACGAATTTTGGGAATGACAGAGTATGCTAATGATGGTTTATATATGATACCAAGATTTTTTCGTGAGCTAATAAAGCAGACATTTGTCAATGTTCTGCATATGATAATTTTATATGTGCGGAAGAGGGCCCCTGAAAACTATACACTGGGTGCGGACTATGAATGAATGAACAAGCGTTACACCGAGCCTCTCGACTTAAGTCGTCTGGGGTAGGTGGGATGGCGTAGGGCAGTGAGGGTGGTTTAGGTGAAAAGTGTGAGACCTGCCTTCTTAAAGAAGCCCTACAGTCCTATGTAAGCGTCCACCTTTTTTGCGGTTTCCACACCTCTTGTGGTTTGGGCAACCCAGCGGGCGTGGAAAGAGTCACTAAATACATATAAGTATGTCACATCATATTCACGTCATATTTTAAAAGGGCGCCGCGGAAACTTCCTCCTCCTACGGGGATGCCCCGTGGCGCCGAACGCGCGTGGCATGTGACGAATTCGTGACGTCGTCGGTCCTGGTCAGCTCCTGCCTTACGACTGGTCAGAGCCGCTAAAAACTTTTTTTAATTGAAAGGCACGAACCGTTTCAATTATTTATTGAAGTAGTTTTTGTTCAGTATTTTAGATGAGAAAAAAAAAAAAATGCAGTTTAGAAAGTATGGAAACAAGAAACAACACGCGATGACCATGACCTGTCGACATAACCCGCCACCAAGCAGGGGAAGAGGTGGCGCAGGCACCCCTGCGAATTCTAGCAGACGATGCACGATGCCGGCGGCATATTTTGCAAGAAGCGAAAGAACGAATTTGTCTCCTGTGGTTTCGTGTCACGGGAAACCAGCCCGAAACTTGTTCGGAAACTTTAACAATGTCAAGTTGGGGCCGAGAGGCTTCGACAGTGCGCTTCAGACGCTTACGAGGAGTGTCCTCGTACAGTACTAGTCTCAGCTCTGCACTTCTACCGAGGATTCGGAGCTCCAACTCTGACATACCCTGCAACTTTATGTTGGCAAGCGCGGTGGAGGGCTGAGGCAAGCAACGAGCCGTTGACACGCATGCGGCTGGAGGGGAAGCGACCATCAATGCAAGCCGCAGCTGATTGGCCACGCAAGCCAGGACCAGGGACGTCATGAAGGAGGTTATTTTTTGCTTGTTTTTGTGATTTTAGTTTGCGTAAAACTTTTAGAATAAAGCAAATTTCGAAAAAAGTTTCACTAAGTTACTACTTTTAGTGCGCTCAGGTTCGGTGCAAATTAAAAAAAACAGTCAAGAAGTTGTTGCAGGGCCCCTTTAATGAAGCAGAAAGTCGAGTATTTCCCTGAAGTTCTCCACTTCCCCTTTTTGGGCAATTCATTCTGACCACCTTGCTGGTCTTTGTGCACTGGGGATTTTGTTTAAATGCAAATGCCTGTACCGATATACCAAAAATTATGGTATCTTTTCACGCCCTTTTGGTTTCTGCCCAGTGCCTGGAGACTATGATTGATCTGGGCTGCGACCTGGATGCGAAAAACTTCCAGGGCAACACGGCACTGCACATCATGGTCGCCAGGGGCCGCCTCGCATGCGTCATAAGCCTCCTCAGCCACGGCGCCAGCGTCAACGCCGTGGGCTGCGACGGAGACACCCCGCTGCACGCCGCGGTGCGGGTACGTCAGGACGTCTGCACTGCCCCCTCGTGGCACGGATACAAAACTGGAGCTGCGGAGCGATTCTTCGATTTAAGACTGCAAAATCCTCGGAGATGGCTCACTGTTTTTCGGGGTCAGATGCGCGATTTCTCTTAGAGAGTCGTAAGTATCGCACATTGCCCATCAGGGGTGCCCATCACTTATTGAATCGTTATGTAAACGTGGAATAGTTAACAGCAGAGCAGTTTATACTGAAACAGTTTGGCCAGTAGAGGAGCTTGTTGCCTGCTAGAGCGAGCAGACTTGGCGATGACGTAATATGGCGCGTTATCTCGCTAAGAAACGGTCGTGGTTTGTCATGCATGAGCAACACAAAATGCTGAAGAGAACGTATTGTTTCCCTTTCGCCAGGCTCCCAGTCGTGATTGCTAGACTGTCGGCCTCTCCAAAAGTCTGTCGAACTCTTCCAGTATAAACAGCTCTGGGTAAAAGAACCCTTCGGCGTAAATTTCTCGCGTCCTCGTACAACTTTTGCATTTTTCACGCGCACCTCATTGCTTATCTTTCGGTAAGCATCGCTGTCTGGGTGGCTGCACGTACGAGCACTTAGAAACCGCTCGCTTTTCTGATGACAAAAGACTGGAACCATGCGATAGGTACGGTCATTTGCAAGATCAAATCTGCGGAAGAAGCTTTACCAGAAGGCCCATGCTCCTTGCCTCCAGTCTTGCTCCGACTGCGCTTGCTCATGAGACGTTGAAGCGTTATTGAAGGTAGGAAGGTCGTGCTGGAGGCAAAGCTTATACAGGGTGCCCCCGAAAAGAAATGTAGTGTTTTTTTTCAATTGTAGAAATAAATTACGCGTCGTGAAACGCTCGGTTTCCACCCACGTGTAGCGCCAGTGGTTAGAACCAGAAGCGAAATTTTAGAAGAAACCGTTATCTTATTAAAAAGTTATTAACGCTTTTCATAAATTTTCAGTGGCGAAACAGCGACTGACAAAGCCCCTGAATGCATGAGGCTGAATGGCACAAACTACCGAAAACGGGCCCCATTTTCCTGTTAAAAGTTTCAGAAAATCACTCGTAACTCTTGAATTAGATAACGGTTAATTCCCAAACTTCGGCATCTGGTCCGTACTTCTAGGGCTACATTTGGCCGGAGACCGAGCGTTTGGCGACGCACACTTTATTTTTGTGTCGAAACAAACACCGTAATACTTTTGGGGATCGAGGACGCGCTGCACGTCGGGTCTTACGTTGCAACGGACTATATATACACCTTTTCTACATGGGCACCGCCATCTTCAATTCTCAAACTTCCGGTATGCGTGAAGACATCGATTTCTTCTCGTCTTGACAGTAGAACGTGTTACCATTTTAATTGCAACCGTCAGTCGTTCCTGTTATGACCCTTCTATACTTTTTTACTTGTTTGGGGTTGTAATCTCTTGCTTTTTATTTGGAACGCATACCGGATGCGGGGACAATGTGGCTAGATGCGAGGCTAAACGAAAAAGGTGTATAGGACGACACGCTAAATGGCATCGCCGTCGGCACCTAAAAATGATGGTTGAGCAAGTGCAGCGCTCTTTTTGGCTCTTTGCCCTAGGTCGCCGTCCCCAATCAGGAAAACTGGTCTCTCTTTCTCGAGCAGGTAAGTTAAAAAAAGAAGTAAAGAAAAGAAATGCAAGAGGAGCCGTTAAAATTAGGGATGCCGCAATCTTTTTTCGGATCGAAGTTTCGATGATCGAATCAAGCGATTCGGAAGGTTCGAAAGATTTCGCATTTTCGAATTTTCTATATCGTAAAATTCGACGGAAGTCGAATTTTCGAACTTGTTAAGCTAAGAAGTTCGACGCTTTTCGAACCGTCGAACTTATTACGCTAAAAAAATTCGATCCTTTTCGAACTTTCGAACTTATCACACTGCAAAATTCGATGCTTGTCGAACTTCCGAACTTGACTGACCAAAAAATTTGATGATTTTCGAACTTTCGAATTTCTTGCACTAAAAAGTTTGAAGCTGTTCGAACTTTCGAATTTCCTATGCTAAAGAAATCGATCATTTTCGAACTTTCGAACTTATTTATCAATAGAATTCGAAAAGTTTCGAACTTTCGAATCCTGAAAAGTCAGAAGTTCCACGAACTTCGAACTTTTAGGGTGAAAGTTCGACGTTCGTCGAACTTCGAAAGACCGGCGGACGGTTTCATTTCAATTCAAGTAGTGAGGTACATTCGTAATTTTTTTTCTCGAACTTTGACATGCGGTGTTCCGTTCTTTACGAAAGACAATGCCGTTTATTTCAATGTTCTGGCATGCTTAGTTTTAAAGAAATAAATTCCCGAAGGAGCGAGGAAGGACGACGGGTTTTTGACGATTATCGTTTGTGCCAGATTTGAAGTGCGATGTAGCCGAAGCTATTTATGGCAGAGATGTTAAACTTTTTAAGAATGATCTATGTATAGCCTAGATAAGTGTCGTCTTAAGATATGACTATTGTTATTCAAGGTGAGTTTCGAAGAAATGTCCAAACATGTATCTACATGCAATTATGCCCTAAACTTGGTATTATTTTCGTCTAAGTTGTTTGAGGTATCGCATTTAAATTAACACCACAGACAGTACATATCATTGCCATCTGCAGAATACAAAATAATGTATTTATTGTTTTTTCACGTTAAGGAATAAATTAACACATGGGAGAAGATTTCTAATATTGTTCAAGTTCAGCACGTCATTAAAAGAAAACTTTTTTTTTTCGCTTCACGTTCCTGGGACGTGTTTCTTTTAGCCTGTACACATTTTGGTAGGAGAAAGTTGTTTCGAAGTTCTGAACCTCTGAATATGCAAGAATACAACACATCCGGCGAGTTCTTGATAGTTTTTTCTTTCTCCAGCTTTTTATCCCCGCATTTATTTATTTATTTTTATTTTGTTTACCATTGGCACAGTTATTTAGGTCGTAAAGACATAGCTTTGAACTTCCGAACCACTAAGCATGTGACGAGTAGTGCCTTCTGACGAGTTTCTAACAATGACCATCTACGCGATCTTTTATGCAGTGAAGAGCGACAGTAACTTTACGTAGGCATAAATAATTTCAGATTAAAATAAGCTCGACCACGCCCTCTTTCCCCGTATTGTTTTCTTTAACAGTCCGAAATATCTGGAAGGGGGGAAGAGAAGCTGAGGCCCCCCTCCCCTCTTCTCTCACCCGTTTTTCCTCTTCCGACGCCACTTGTAGGTAGAACGCTCCTCGACCTCGAGTTGTGTCGGCTTCTGTGCTTTTTGCGAGGCGATTCCTCCGTCCCAGAAAATAAACCTCCAGGACAATTACAAACTTAACTTACTATATGCCAGCGTCACTCGGTTGGCGTTCGATCGGATTACTACCAGCGTGCAAGGGGTGGGGAGGTAGTTTGCCAGGTCGCTTCAAGGTTTTAGATGCGGAGCATCTCTTGCTCGGGTCTATGTCCCGCGGCATCGTAGTCCACACTCACAATACGCATGCGCAACTCTCCTCCTCTAGTCTCCTCTCCTTCAAGTGTGAGCGGTAGCGCGCTGCGCGCGTTCCCCATCACGTGACCGAGGCGGGATCTGAGGCGAAACCGTGTTTCCCCGGAGGAGGAAAAGGAGGAAAGTTTTCGGCGCGCGGGTCGCAGCGCCAGGCCAGGCCTTTCTAGTGGGGTGAGCTTTCCCCGCAACTCCGCGGCTGTCGTCTGCTAGCTCGCGTCCGTTGCAGTCTAGATCTCGCCGGCCAGCCCGGTCTCGACGAGGAAACCTGCAAGCGCTGTTAGGGCATTTTGCGCCGCCTTACCCTGCGGTCTGATTAGACTTTCAAAGTTACTCGTGCTACATCAGTTCACCGCTGTTGACTCCACTTCACTCCGTTCTTCCGATGAAGTGTGATGGAAGCAACAGTCCCTGTCAGTTAGTGGGTTGGCGCAAGCAAGCGTCAGCACCACCCCATGGTTCCCCTCGGGAAGATGGCGTAATTTTTTTCTGAGCCTCAACCTCCTGCCCGCCCCTGGCCATTTCGAACTGGATGAGTATCGTAAAACAGTGTGTTCGTGTGATCACTACTGTGTGATGCACGTTAAAGAACCCCCCCCCCCGGGCTGGCGGTCACAATTACTGATCTATGGTCACACGTCACTCTGCACTGGCAAATATTCCAGCACATCCGGGACACTTGTCGTCTCATTTAATTGCCTGACCAAATTCGCAGAGTCTAGATATCACACCCTAACTTTTCTAAACTTGATTTCGTGAAAACCAGTGAGTCGTGAAAACGTTATTTGAAACTGAAACTGTGGAGGAACTTGAAAACTGGGCTTCGAACTTTGAAAACTTGGACTTGAAAAAAATTCAAAATCTTCTATGTTTTTTTTTTTGTTTTGTTTTTTTTCGAATTCAGCGTTAAAAGAGAATCAAAACTTTCGAACTTTTCTAACTTTATGCAGAAAGAAATTCGAAATCTTCGAATTTTTCGAACTTCATGTCTATAAAAATTCGAAGCGTTCGAAGTTTTCGAAATTTTATTTTCAAAGAATTTCGAAATCTTCGAACTTTTCGAACTTCAGATCTTAAGAAATTCAGATTTTTCGAATATCTCGAATTTAAAGTTAGGAAAGTTCGAAATCTTCGAATTTATCGAACCTCAAGTAAAAATATATTCGAAATATTCGAACCTGAAATTTTAGAAACCGTGAAAGCTTCGCACTTTTTGAATTCGAAACTCTACTGTGATCGAAAGTTGTGAATTTTTTTATTTCGAACCTCGGTCGGTACGAAAATATCGAAATTTTTCGAAATCGAACCTCAGTTCGCTTCGCAAATATCGAAACCTTTCGAAATCGAACCTAGGGTGGTTCGCGACATCCCTAGTTAAAATCGTAGGTGAATGTTTGGGCACTTGTCAAGAAGGTGTCGCTGCAATCTGCCAGAATGTGGATGACAATAAAGCTTCTATAAAAAGCCCGTAATAGAAAATAGATGCTATAGGGATGCGGTGTGGTAAAGCTGAGGCACACTTATAATTCTGCTATGCAGTTAATTTAGTTGCCACTGTAGCAAAAACATGGTGAAGACTTTTCCTAAGAAAACTGATTTTACTACAGTCTAAGCTCGTTATAACAGACCTTGATTTTGACCAAGATTTCGGTCTGTTGTAAAAGGGTATGTTGTATGCAGATATGAAGTTGAGTCAATGGAATGTAGAAGAAAATCAACCAAACTTCACAAATGGTATGTTATATCCAAATGTCTGTTGTAACCAGGTCTGTTGTAATGAGCTTAGACTGTATATGTATTATAAGGACAGTTGCTATTACCTATCGTATTATCATAATGCATGACATGTTGTATACAGCATTGATCTCCAGAGCGTGGAATGTTACAAAGCTAACCAAAGTGTCGTCGGCTCCGATAACGTTGTGGCCGCTTGTGCGCTTGTTGGCACCGTCGTTTGATTGCGCGTCGACCCGAATTCAGGTCGTTAAGGGACACAAGAAAAACCGTCCGAAGGCCGAGCCTCCCAAGGTGAGAGCACGAAGGTAAACAACCGGCGTAAGTAAACGAAACTATCTCGACCTCCCCACCGCCTCTTTTCTGATAGACTCTGCAAGCTGCAACGCTTCTCCTCCACAAAACACGGGACCAAAAGGAACGTTGTATAAACGTTCCTTGTTTGTGGCTAGTTTTGTGCCTTTGTTGTGCAGTCTTCTCACACCTCGGTCGTACCAAACTATAAAACTGACCGTTCTTTTCACAGGCACACCTTAAACTCTACGGGACCATGTATGGCCCCGGCAACTCATTTGTTGCAAAGAATCTGTAACGAAAAAAAGGAGTTGTAATAGTGCAATTGGAGGAGGATCAAAGTGGCTCTGAGACAAAACGAAAGTATGCACATGAACCTTAGGAGAGGCTATGCTTCTTACTATCCTTATACCTTGCAAGAACTGTTCTCGGAGCCCCTTTTCAGACAGGATGAATAGAGGTAGTACTGAAATTCACAGCGCAGCTAATTTATTGACTCGCACGTTTATGAGCACGCACGCTCATCAACAGATTGTCAATAAGTTGGCATTGCAATCAACATTGTTTGGACCTAAAAGGGTCGGGAAGGGTACATTCAAATTTAGAACTCTTTGGAATGTGCTACTCTATTCGTACTGGCATAGCACAGAGCATACAACTATTTTCTCATAGCTCCGAGGAAATCTTATTAGACTAGTGTTTTAGTTTTTAGGGGCGAAGCTCCTTAAGGCTGAACTCCATGGAACGAATTATGGGACGAATAACTGGCGAACGCCGCCCGACGGCACGCTCGCTTTGCGCGTGACGTAGCAGCCACTGTGTTGATTCCACGCGCAGAGCAAAAGCCGCCGGGCAAAATTCATCGGTTATTCGCAGCATATTCGTCCCATGGAGTTCAGCCTTTAGGGGCTAGCCATGTCCGTCCATCCGTCCAGCGTCCGGTGCTCTCATGGTGATGATGAAGTGATGATGATGATGATGAGTGAAGCTCATGATGATGATGATGATGATGATGATGAGTGATGATGATGATGATGATGAGATGATAAAAAAAAGAAAAAAAAAATTGAAAAAATAAATTTCTGCGCAGTCGACAGGATTCGAACCTGTGCGGGACGACCCCAATGGATTTCTAGTTCATCGCCTTAACCACTCGGCCACGACTGCGGGACGAGTAGGGGGCTCCGAGATGTGGTAGTAACTCAAGAGCTGGGGATGTCATGGATGAAACGTTGCATGCAGCCGCTCAACGTCTATACAGGAGAGGGCGCTGCGGTCAAATGCGTATATAATTGCGTTAAACTTTGCATGCATTAGCTCAACGTTTATAGACAAGAGGGCGCTGCGGTCAAATGCTCAAATGCGTATATCACCACGTTCCATACCACATATTCGTTTTCTGACATGGATGAAAACGAACGAAAGGCTCGGCATGCTGCGGCTCAGCGTCTACGCAGACAAGCACCACCAGAGCTTCGCCCCAATCAACATCATTCACCACGTGGAGATGCGGTCAATTTTTGTGCCTTGTTTTAGGTTTGAACTCTCATTTTGATCTTCCCATTCATATTTTGTGCCTCGCTGTAACGTTGTTATGACAGGACATAATGGCTTTGCCATAACAGCATCGCGACAAGACATATCGGTGGCCTTGCCGTGACACCATTAAAGCAAGACTGCGTTATGTCAATGGTCGCCGTAGCGAGCCTCCTCGTCTGCTTTCTCCGTCCGCACGCAGGGCGACGTGTCCCTGATCCACGCCCTGATCGTGTTTGGGGCGGACGTGAACCAGCCAAACCAAAAAGGGGAGACTGCCCGCCACCTGGCAGCCACCTCCAAGCTGAGCAAGCGGGACAGCGTACTGTACACGTTGCACGCGGTGGGCGCCCGGCGCTGCGACTGTGACAAGACCTGCACTGAAGGCTGCTCCCCAGAAGGCTCCTTCGACGGCTTGGCCCCCGAGAAACCAAACTTCTTCAAAACCTCGCGCCGTGAGTTGGCCTGCCTCAGCTGCCATCTTCAATTATGTTTTCGTTGGCGAATGGTTTAAATCGTGCGACTTCGAAGGAGCGATGTGAATTCTTTTGGTTTGGCTTATTGCGGAGCATTGCACAGTTACTTTTCTGTGTGGTGAATTAAGGGGGGACACTGCCTAGAAAAAAATATTTCTGCAAAAAAAAAAGTAGAGTTCGAGAAATGCCATATTTACATCTACTGACATCTAGAGAGTATCCTCAGAAAGTCTAATTTGTAGTTTTGTGCGAATATTTGATTTTTCAACTAGTAGTTTCGAATAATAAGCTATTTGATATTCGCTTCGAGATGAAATTCATATATTTTGAAGTGTTGACCGCAGAGGGTTAGCCCCGTTGAGCATGATTCTTACCGAGCACCAGTGCGCTGGGGAGAAAAAAACACCCGTGGAGCTCGCTTCCACGGGTGTTGCTTCTCCGCAGTGCACCGGTGCTCGGTAAGAAGCGCACTCAACACTTCGAAAACTACAAATATCGCAGTCACATTTTTAAGAGAAAGGTCCACTTTCATAGCGGGAGGGTGCACGTGCGCACGTGGTGTATGTGAAAAGAAAAGGAAACCCTGTGAATATTGGTGTCTACACTACAATAAAATTTTCAAGATTCAACTGTGGCTATCATGCAAGAGTATATGTTAGGCAGAGATGTCCTGATAACCTACGTTCATTATTCACGATAGTCGTTTTTTTTTTTATTATTTTCTCAAATTCTGGATTGAATAAAGGATCTGCATACATGAAGATTTATAAATCCCCTCGATTTGGTATAGCTGGGCATCTCTATAGTTTTAATTTTATGTCAAATGCATCATTTACTTGCCATTCTCATGTAGACAATGGACTCTAATGTGACATTCCATAAATATGGCTAGATTAAAATTAGCTCAGATATGGCCAAGTGGAAGCTTGTGAATAAACCTTTGCGAGCTCAGATGGGTTTTCGTCTAGGCATGGTGCGGTACTTAGCGAAAAGCTTGGTGGAACTATTCGAGATTCGATTCGAAAATATTCGGTCAAAGCCACTATTTGCTTCGAATTAACTTCGAACTCAAAATCCACTATTCCCGCATGCCTACTAATTTGTTTATACTGCATAGTTATTTTTTTATAAATTATGTTCGTTCCACCGATGCCAAAGAGGTTTGAGCACTTTAAGCACATTTTTCTCCATTCCACTTTTTAGCATAAATGCCACTTAGGAAACCTCGTTTGGTCACGGGCAAAGGGAAACGCTCACTCATTGTTTTTCCAAACTAGAATTTAATGGGCAATGCAGCTGTGGCATTGTTTTTTTTTACTTTGTCTATGTCTTTTATGAAAGATCTTAAGATTTTATTGACGACATAAAAAAGAGAAAATGTATTTTATTTTTAAATGCGACGTTAACTCAAAATAAATTACTTTTTGGAAATTGTGTCTTCACAGTTGCACTCTCCAGACATCCTGCTGTGTATCTAGTGAAGAAAAATGTTGGGTATTACGTTAGTTTTCTAATGATAGTTTTCCTAAACGATACCAGTGTGTTCCTAATAAAAACAACTACCATAAAATCCCGTAAGGGCGCCCTCCCCCGAAAGATCGCCCATCCCGTTTTTCTGGCTAAATATCTGTAACATAAAAATTCCGAAACATCGCCCACCCCCCGATTCTCGTTGAACGTCAAGCGATGTCCGACGGAAATCGCGCATCTACGGCGCGATCGGCGGTACCGGTGTGTCCGAGAAGCGAGTCCATAGCGGGTTCCCGCGTTTCTGTCTGCGATCTGCGTGCGATATCGGCTCGCGTAACACGCTAGTTGTTCCCGCGTGTATATTGCATTGTGAAATGCGAATCTGCTGCATTCGCAATTTGCGGTATCCGTTACTGAGTTCGTAGCGGATTCCCGTGTTTTTGTCCGTGATCTGCGTGCACGATATCGATTTTTAGCTGTAAGTAGCACGCGCGAGTTGTTCCTGCGTGTATATTGCATCGTGAAATGCGATTCTGTTGCGTCCGCAATCTGCGGTATTTGCTTCTGTGACATGCGAGTTTGTAGCGTATTTTCGTGTTTTTGTCCGCGATCTGCGCGCGCGATATTGGTTTCCGTGACAGGCAAGATTGTAGCGGGTTCCCGCGCCTTTATTGCACCATGAATCTTGAAACTGCTGCGTCCGTGATCTGCGGTATCCGTTCCCGTGAGATGCGAGTTCTCGGCGGGTTTCCGCGAGTCCTTCGCACCGTGAAACGTGAATCTGCTGAGTCGGCCACTTGCGGTATCCTTTCCTGTGACACAGGAGTTTGGAGCGAATTCCCACGTGTTTATCGCATCGTGAAACGCCAGTTTGCCGTGTCCGCAATCTGCGGTATCAGTTCCCGCGTCACGTGGTTTGTAGCGGGTGCCCCGGCACTTATCATTAATTTTTGCTAAAGTTTTGCTCTGGCATCCCCAAAAATAGCCCACCCCATATTTTTCACCATTTATCTCTTCATTTTGGGTGGGCGTCCTTACGGGATTTTACGGTATAATTTCTTTCCCAATTCATGTACACAGATAAAACTTTGCACTGCATTCTGCCTTACAACTGCCAGTATACACCAACTCATGTTTACAAACAAACCGGAGCGCCCCTAGCGGACGCCACCGGCGCCGCGCATGCGCGATGGGGTTGTGGGCAAGAAGCTCGCCGTCGCCCATAAACAAACCATTGAAATGCGATGTTGTCGGCGTCGGTGTGAGTCCCCCTGCCCTTTTTCGCGTTCGAATTGTTGATTCTACGTCCTGGCGATGTCTGACTACTTGAGCGGTGTTAGCGAAATTACCGAGGCTCGTTACACCGCAAAACTTCGCGTGAATAATGTGACGTGGCGATTCATTCCGCATGGACGCCGCAGTATGTACGCTAAAGCCTGATTCGCATGATGAGATTTCGCTCTCAATTTTCAGTCGCGACGCCGCTCGGGCTGCAAAAGCGTTAACCGTAGCTGAGATGGTCGACGTCGATACTGAAAATCGCAAGCAGAATCGAACCAAGTGAGTTAGGCACAACAAGTCGGTGATGGTCACTGGTAACAATGATCAACATCTCCTTGTATCTAGCTGTTTACATCGAGCCTACTTACCAACCTTCAAAATAAAGTCTTTTGAGGCCTGCACTTACTTCTTATCGCAAGTACCGGGCCAACATTTGGTCTACGGGCCGGCGTCGTCTAAGAGAGCAGACGACAAGCAGGAACGTTTGAAAGAGCAGACGACAGTTCGAACGATCAGGCGGCCGTTTGAACTTGAAGACGCACTGAACGTAGTCCGCAGGTGGTCCGCACAACTTGATGGTTTTCTGGCGTTGATGTTGGAACCAAACAAATAAATCTGATGACCTCAAGTATCCGTGGATTCAACCCAAAGTGCTTCCCGCCCACGCAATCTTTGTCCGACGGCGTCTGCTTTTCCCTTTTCACGGCACATATCCAGAGGTCCAAAGTTGACATATGTGGGTGAATTTAAGGTTAGTGCACTGTTACTTTGTTGAGACACGCACATTTCAAATGCTGAAAGCTTAGTTTCTTCCTCCATGAACCAAATCTCTGGAAGAACTACTTCGTGCAGTGCACGAATAATGCGCAAAACCCCTCTTTTCTTTGATGTGACAAGTACAGTGAAATCTCGGTATAACGAACTTCAGGGGGCCGCGGAAAATTGTTTGTTATTCTGAAAGGTCGTTATAGTGAAAACCGAGAAATTAACCATAATTACTTATTTTCCAATGATTAAAACGTCCTACCTTTACAAAGGTGGGTCCTTGAACTTGTTTTGCACAAAGATGCACAAGCCAACATCAGACAAAACACATTTATTTAAAGTAATCGGTGATTTTTTTTTATGCGTGCAGCACAAACTTTGCAGCACAAAAGATCATTCTATTTTTTTTTTTTTTTGATACCGCAGCACCGCAACACGAACGCTGGCTTGCTTTGTGGACGCAATAAACACCGAAAGAAGCCGCGTCTGACAAGGCTCACAGCACACGCAGAAGTGAGAAACGAAGATGACAAAGATAAACCCGACGCGTCTCCGGCGACGCAGCCAGTGCGGTGCCACCGTAGACTGGCGTGCCTTGTAAAATAGCCGTCAACAAAAAAAAAAAAAAAGAAAGAGAATCGCCAACGCAAAAAGAGTTCTCGCCACGCTTCCCTACAAAAACAAAAAAGAAAAAGCAAAAAAAAAGTTCTCTCCAGCTTTTTTTTTTTTTTTTTTTTTTTTTTTCACACTTTCGCACATTCTCTTTGCCTCTCTCTCTCTTTTCGAACTCAAACCCGTCGCCGTTTAAACAAAAAAAAAAGAAAAAAGTAGTTTGTCTTTTCTTATCTATTGCGCCGTCTCGCGTTTTCAACGGAGCGAGTTGCAACTTGCAAGGCGTCCGCTCGCCGTGTCGTCTGCTAGCCTGCCGCTCCGGCTGCGCACTTCAGAATATGAGTTCGTAGTACTGAGGTGTTGTTAACATGATGCGGAGCTAAATATAGTGCTCGTTATTTTGAAATGTTCGTTATTCTGAAGTACGTTGTAGTGAAATAATTTTGCATTACAACCATAGGCAGTCAGCACGGGATTTTTTTGAAGTTCGTTAATTTGAAAAGTTTGTTAAAGTGGTGTTCGCTGTACCGAGATTTGACTGTATAGTTTTTTCTCGTTGGAAAAGCGAGTCAGGTTCGAATTGCTCTCGGGAAAAAGCTAGAGCTTTTCCCCGAGGCAGACCCCACTACCTTCATTTATTTTCTCTTTCTCTCTCTCCCGGGGGAAACCCGATCCCAAGTTTGTTATAAAGCTTCCTAAAGCTTTATAACGTGGATGGTTAAGTGTGTTGGTGTCTAAATTATAAGGAAAGAGGGACATAAAAGACAAATAGACGACACAGGCTTTCGATGTGTCGTCTGCTTGTCTTCCATGTCCCTCTGTTGTTATCATTAGTGATGGACAGAATCTGCCGAACTTCAGATTCGGCAAAGTTCGGCAAATGCCGAACTTTTGAAGGAAAGTTCGGCAAAGATTCGGCAAAAATTCGGCAAATGTCTGCGCACGTGCGAGAACGCGACGAGGCCATGGATTGCAAATGGACGCCGTGCAGTCGTGCGGTTACCATCGTGCAGTGTAGTACAACCAGCGGTTACGGCGAGGTGCGGAGCAGGCAACGCGGTAACTAATGCGTTTGTCAGCGAGTGTGGTTCTCTTCAACATTTTCTGCCTCAAGAATAGAAGATCGACCAGTAATTTACGCAGTCCACAGCGCAAGTGACAAATGATGCGGGACATTCTGGATAACGTGATTTTCCTCTGACATTTCCAGTGATGCAACGAGGTAGTTGAAACACTGGCCGACAATTACTGTAAAGCACTCCTCGCAATTATAGCGATTTTGTTTTCGGCTCAGAAGTAGTGTGTGCCAAAACAAAATAATATTGCTTTTTCAATTAGCGTTATTTCGCAATTTTCATGTACCTGCATAAAACTAAACACATAACTATAATGCTCGATGTTGCACGTCCGACATGCCTAACTCTCCCTATCTTCCTAAACGTTTGTGTATTCCGAACACCAGAAACCGGTATTTTAAAGGTTAAAAACGAGACGTTGTGAATATGGGACGCACACTTTCATGCAAAGCTGACGTCAAGTGACTCAAATCGAGAAACATGCATATTTACAATAATATTATTATCTCTGCTGATGAAGACTCAGCAACCGTTGCATTCGTTTTCGCGCACGCACAAACCGTTGACTCTCAGAGGAAGCGAAAATGCAGCGTTATTGCCTTCATTTTAACAATGTACACACACATGCAGGCTTGCGCTGCTGATAATGCCTCAAAACCGAAACTCTCATAGCGTGATTCGTGATTGCGCCACTGCACGACGCTCGCTTCTACCCAACCTCGTTGTCACGCCACTTTTGCAAGGAGTCACTAAAATTGCCAGTAAACACACAAAAACGACACCGATACAATTATCTTGTAGAATATCAGCTCATTTAGTAATAACTGTGTCAATGCACTACATGTTGCATTTAAGTTAAGAAAAAAACAACATAAAACCTTTTTTCGCCAGGAAAAACTAAATATCAATGTTAAGTCTGGTAACAATGTATTTTCGCCGAATCTTTAGAAAAGTTCGGCTTTTCCGAATCCCAAGATTTGGCGCCGAACTTTCGATTCGGCAAAAGTTCAGCCCATCGCCCCGTGGCATTGTACAATCGTGCAGTTTTCGTCACCAAATTGTTGGTGTGTAACATAGGGTTACATATGAACGATTTGATGCACCACCATCACAACGTTATTGTTATAGCACCACTGATGCATTGTCAGCGTCATATTCAGACGTTACTGACTCAACGCTGCACCATTGCAACACATCGTTACAGGGGCACTCCGGCGATTTTTTTAGCTACCCCAACTAGGTAACTAAATTATCTGAATTACTGGCCTCTACCCCTCCTGGCATGCTATTTAGTATCACAAAATCCAAAATAGTTATTTTGAAATTGGCAAATGAAGGTGATGCCAAAACCAACATTCCAATATACCCGCGCTTTTCAGAGCCACGACTTGCAGGTCGAGCAGGCAGTCTAGAAAAGAGAGCATACAATGCATTTTTTTTCGTGCTGCTGGAGCGAGCTTCCAAAGCATTCATTTGACACCGTCAAACTGCTTGTAATCATTTGGGAACAAAGTGTACAGTCCAGAGAGTGAACACCTGCCTTCCGCTGACGTCACATCTACAGCGGTAGCTGTTAGTGTCTCTTCCCGGCAAAAAATGCTAATGTACGAACGCAAAACCCCTCTACAGCAGAGGCACTGCTTTCCCTCTCCCCGTCATTCCTCACACGTATGCGCCAACTGCGGCAAGGCTCTCTCGGTTGTTCTCAAAGAACATGCAAACATTGCAATGGGTTCTTTGCTCACTGCAACATGCCTTCCCACAATGCAGCAGCTACCGCTGTCAGTCTCAGCACTCTTTGTGCGGTCATTTGCAATTTTTTCGTTGCTGTCAATAAAAACTTAGTTTGAAAAAAAAAAAAGAAAATGGTGGGAATTGTAAATTGTCAGTTCAATAACTTTGCTAAAAAAATAATTTTGGTCTAATATTTGGGTTAATAGTTCAGCGATGCTTGCTGGTGTATCTAGTCAATTTTCAGGCAAGTCAGAACCACGAAGAAAACGCCAGAGTACACCTTGAGTGCAGCACCGCAAAATCAAATTTACAATGCTCACCTCGTCGGTACAATTCACCAGGGTGTCAAGCAATGGCGACGTCATTAACGCTTTGTTTTTTTTCCCGTCCCGCGCGTGCACAGTGTACGACGACCTGATGGGAGCGTCGATTGTGAAGAGTGCCCTGGGCCGTTGCCAGGAGCGCCAGCGGCCCCCTCGCAGCCGATCGCGGGTGCTGTGCCTGGACGGGGGGGGCATCCGGGGCCTCATCATCATCCAGATGCTGGTGGCCCTGGAGGCCGTGGTGGGGCGCCCGGTCCTCGACTGCTTCGACTGGGTCGCCGGCACTAGCACCGGAGGCGTCCTCGCTCTGCTCCTTGCCTGCGGTGAGGGCGCTCCCTTTTCCTCCGCCCCAGCCAGAGTGGAAAAACATTATGTCGGATTTCGACCCACTAAAACTCGAGATAAAGGTCAAAAACGAGGACATACACAATGTCTCAAACGCAGGTCTGGTTTCAACTACCACGTTTAATTACCTACACCAGCTTTCCTCCGCTTTAACCATTATTTTTTTTACCAAGTTTGATTGACCCCACATTTCTTTTATACAATCATCTCCTCCTTAGCCTTCCTACCGGCCAATGGACTCGTATTTTCGAGTCACTTTATCAGTTCGTTAGTTTTCTAGTTGAGCAGTTGCATCTCTTTCCCCCGCTTGGCTCCTGTAAAGCCCGACAACCAGATTGCAGTGCTAACATCCGTTCCCTTTTGACTGTAGTTTGCCGTTCCGTAATTAGACTTAAATTTTGCAACTTCCTGTACCGACTTACTTTCTTTACTCAGAATGTAGGCAACAAAAGATGGGGGTTGGCACACGGTGTTTCGAGAGGACACAGTGGCACACTGGCACCATCTGTGAGGTGACCCTGGAACTGCATTTTTCTAGAGCAAAGGATTTGCAGTATTCTCGAGATTGAATGTACAGGGTGACACAAAAAAAAATTGCACATTTTTTTTTACCGCAAAAATAAACTAGACATCACCGAACGCTCAATCTCCGCCCAAAGGTAGCGCTAGAGGTCACAAGAAGATGCCAAAGTTTCAGCCCAATCCAATACCTTATTCAAAAGTTATAAGTGATTTTCTGAAATTTTCAATGGGAAAATGGCGGCCGACGGAGTTTTCGAATACATGGGGCTCTATAGGAACCGTGCACATCCAATTCAGGCCCCGAACAGGGTGCCCCTAGCGGCAAACAGGTCCGTTCCATCGAGGAACTTCTGCCAGTCGCTGCGTTGTTTGTGCGTTGTAGCGGGTTAGCGCTGTAATTTCCAAGGTAGCTATTCCGCACTAAGAAAGCCACAACAATTGATGCGGCAAACAATAGGCGACCGCCGCGACGCGGCTGACATGCTCGCTTCCCCATAACCGTGCACATCTAATTCAGGCCCCGACCGGGCGCCCCTAGCGGCAAACGGGTCCGTTCCATCGGGGAACTTCTGCCAGTCGCTGCGTTGTTTGTGCGTTGTAGCGGGTTAGCGCTGTAATTTCCAAGGTAGCTATTCCGCACTAAGAAAGCCACAACAATTGATGCGGCAAACAATAGGCGACTGCCGCGACGCGGCTGGCATGCTCGCTTCCCCATAACCGTGCACATCTAATTCAGGCCCCGACCAGGGCGCCCCTAGCGGCAAACGGGTCCGTTCCATCGGGGAACTTCTGCCAGTCGCTGCGTTGTTCGTGCGTTGTAGCGGGTTAGCGCTGTAATTTCCAAGGTAGCTATTCCGCACTAAGAAAGCCACAACAATTGATGCGGCAAACAATAGGCGACCGCCGCGACGCGGCGGGCATGCTCGCTTCCCCATAACCGTGCACATCTAATTCAGGCCCCGACCAGGGCGCTCCTAGCGGCAAACGTGTCCGTTCCATCGGGGAACTTCTGCCAGTCGCTGCGTTGGTTGTGCGTTGTAGCGGGTTAGCGCTGTAATTTCCAAGGTAGCTATTCCGCACTAAGAAAGCCACAACAATTGATGCGGCAAACAATAGGCGACCGCCGCGACGCGGCGGGCATGCTCGCTTCCCCATAACCGTGCACATCTAATTCAGGCCCCGACCAGGGCGCTCCTAGCGGCAAACGTGTCCGTTCCATCGGGGAACTTCTGCCAGTCGCTGCGTTGGTTGTGCGTTGTAGCGGGTTAGCGCTGTAATTTCCAAGGTAGCTATTCCGCACTAAGAAAGCCACAACAATTGATGCGGCAAACAATAGGCGACCGCCGCGACGCAGCGGGCATGCTCGCTTCCCATAGCACCAGAAACCGAAAACGGGCAAAAATGGGCTCCATTTTCTCATTGAAGTTTTCAGAAAATCACTTATAACTTTTGAATGAGGTATCGGATCGGGTTGAAACTTTGGCATCTGGTTGTGACTTCTAGCGCTACCTTAGGGCGGAGAATGAGCGTTCGGCGATGCCCAGTTTATTTTTGCGATAATAAAAACCCTGTAAATTTTGTTTTGTGACACCTTGTACATACCATCTATGAGAAATTGTCGTTTACAACATTGTCAAAAAATTTTTAAGACAAAAAATAAAATAAAAAAATTATGCTAAGCAAAAATAGAAATTATACGGAAAGTATTCCATGGGATAGATGGCGCCAGTGTGTTTTCTTGTCGTAAGGGATCACAAATGCTTGTAATGCACTTGGCTGTAAGCATTTGCTAGTGTGTGAATGAGCCTTAAAAGGACACCAGCACTGCCCCCAAATCTTTTTTAGGAAAATATTTGCCAGGCAATTTAATATGGAGTCAGAAGACTACCCAATGAATGTTTTGCTGCAGCGTCACATTATATATTTTTGATAAAGTCAACAGACGCAACTGCTTGAAACCGAAACAGGACTGGGGAAAAAGAAATATAAGGAGGAGAGAGTTGCCGGAAGTCGTGTGGCTATGCAACTTTTTTTTTCTTTCAATTAACGTATTTGCAGCTTTTCAAAAGCCACAAAAATGGATATCATATGTATTTGTTTTTCTATTTTTAATATTGAGTGTGTGCCTTCGATGACCGACGACTTTGATATTTGGTGGTTGTGTTTAGATTGTAGAGAACTGCACATGATTGCTGAGAAGAGAGTGAGTGCGACTGAAACCGGCCTATACTTGACCGACTGGTTTTGGATGGAAAGGGAACACATTTTGAGCCGCGAATTGTGTTCTGGGTAGTTGGGCTCTCATATGTCACGCACAAATAAAAACCTTGGCGAGCGTAAATTTATCGGTGAGTGTCCCTTTAACCCCGCGGACCTTTCTACCGTCGAAACTGAATCGTCGATCGCTCGCAGTGGTTTCAAAATCTAGGTTTAATGATGGACGGTGCGTTGCAGGAAAGACGCCCCGGCAGTGCCTGCAGCTCTACTTTAGCCTCAAGGACAAGGTGTTCATCGGAAACCGGCCGCACGACGCAGATTCCCTCGAGAAGTTCCTCCAGCGGGAGATGGGCGAGACCACCCTCATGACTGACATCAAGCACCCAAAGTAGGCCCCCAAATCCCCGAGTCGTCGCCGGGAGAGAGCGATGCGAACGACTAAACGCGATGCCACAGTTGGGCTTTCGTGATTGGTCGAGGGCCCACCGAAGACACAGCTACGCTCTGTTTTAGCAGGTGAAAGCTACAGCGCAGAGAGCCAGTTGGGGCGGGGTGCGTGATGGCATACCGTCGGCTCTGGCCACGAGGCACTGCGTGCTTCGCTTTGTTGCTCCGATTGGCTTGTGGAGCCCCTAGTGCTTGCCACTTGCCAAGCTAGGTTAAAACGGTATATGTGAGCTTCCACCTTCGTCTTTACAAGCACTAGCCAACGTTTCACTCGCAGCTGGCGCTAAGTCAACAAGATCACGACTATTCGGGCCAATCCTGGTCACAGTGTCACGAGATGGAAACCATAAGAGGGCAAACGTGTTGCGTACAGAAACTACTAAACAACTTTCCAATTTTCCCTAAAGAAGAAAATCGTAGACTCTTGCAACGTGCTGAACAGATCATTAGACCTCTTTCCCACGCATTAGCCGTTGCAAAAAGAAATAAAAAATTAAAAGCTGCGATTTTTGGGAAATAAAAAAATGAAGAAGGATGCAAAAAATTATTTCATTCTTAAATCCGTGGAACGAAGCGTCATCTGCTCCCCCAATAGAGTAGGGTAGTACATGTAGGGCAAAGAGAGAAATTTCCTCCACGATTCTTTGCCAGACTGATGGTCACGGGGGTACTGGCAGATCGACATCCGGCGGCACTACACCTCTTCCGGAACTACGACTCGCCCAAGAAGATTCTCGGAGTGACTGAGGACGAGTCCGACTTCCCTTCATGCACACCGCCGCACGGTTGGTGCATACTGGTCTTTGGGTTTGCGGGGAAAAAGAGGCGTCGGGAAGTACCTAGAGCGCTTGGTAGTTCTCACGTATTTCGAATGCTTGTACTTCACCTCAAGTACCTCTTACCGCCGTGGACAGCACGAGCCGAAACGACCGATCCGGCCTTTTCCTGCGTCTGCAGTTCCCACAAGTCCTTCAGTTGGTCAAATAGTCCAAAGTATGGGACCTCAACTTGAGATTCCATTCCTAGTTCAGACACAGCCCTCAAAAACAGGCAGGTACGCCGAAAATGCACAAACCGTTTCAGCTCATATTGTCCGCGGTAGTACCTTAAACGTTTCAAGCATGTTTTGGATGCTTGTCTTCCAAATATAGTTTGATCGTACTTGATTCCAACTATGTGCTACTTAAGTGTGTTTCAGAGTTGTATCCAAACAGACATGAAGTAAATACTTTAGTCACTAATCAAATGGCCGGTAGTTTATTAAAAGGTGTGCTCAAACGGCCCAATTTCTCGCGCATCGAGGAGTCGGAATTGTGCGTGACAATCTGCTTGGCGATGGGGAGTATTGAAAATGATGCGGATCTTATTATAAAAAGGGCTAAATGTTTGCAAAGAATGTAGCGATAATCCGTGAGAATTTCATTAATAAATGCGGTATGCCTCGTAAGAAAATTAATTATCTAGAGGCACTACCTTTGTTACGTTTCCTCATACACAACTCAACACAATTGGTGCGAACGGGTCGTTGCAGGCCTTTTCTGCGTTTCTCTCTCAACCGAAGAAACATCATCAAAATTGCCACGTCATGAAAATGGGCACAATGCGTAAAATCATTTGAGAAGATGTAAGGGTGGATTATAGTAAAGCAGGGGCCACAAAGCAGAGGTTAGAGCGCTGGTGGAAATTACCTAGGGAGAATTGAATGACGTACAACTGACTGACACAACTGGGTACAGGCGGGACAGAGGAAAATTGGGACTGCCTCTTGCGTGGCTCCAGCCCAAAGTCTCATCCCCGTTCCCCAGTGGGTCTGGCGTAAGGGCGACGCCGACAAGGTTCGACCAGAGGAAAGTTGGCGGACTCCCTTGCCAGGGGAGCTCCAGAAGGTGGGACGGGGAGGGGAGGGAGGGAGGGGAGGGGGTGTTTTTAGTCTTTTTGCCCTATCGCCAAAAGGTCTTCCTGGTGGTAATTACAGAAATGCATTGGGTTAGCAGGGGAGGGGGAAGGAATCGTGCTTTTTTTTGTTTTCAGGGTAGATGGTGCGAGCGCTCATTATAAAGGGTACAACCGTTAAAATCCATCCATCCATCTGTCCCTTTGATGCTAACAGTGCCGTGCGGCACGCAGGAATATGAAGTGAACAAGGTATTGTGCTTGACCTTGCGCCTTGTCGCTTTGCACCACTTAGAGCAGCTGGTGTGGCGAGCAGCAAGGGCGTCTGGCGCTGCGCCAACCTACTTCCGGCCGTTTGGCCGGTTCCTCGACGGTGGGCTCATCTCCAACAACCCGACCCTCGATGCCATGACCGAGATCTGCGAGTACAATGAAGCCCTCAAGGCCACGGTGCGTCTTTGGCTGCCTTTTGACATAATTGACAATGAGCTGTGTGTCTGCATCTTTGGCTGTGTCTTACCATAATTAACAATGACCAGCATGACTACATCTGTGGCTGTGCCTGAACATAATTAATAATGTACAGCCACGTGTGCCGCTTGGACTCGGTCCGCCCGCAGGGCCAGGAGGAGAAGATGCAGCCTCTGGAGGTGGTGGTCTCCTTGGGTACAGGCAAGATCCCCGTGGTGCCCGTCACGGTCATCGACATGCTGCACATGGGCACGGGCATCCTGGGCGCAGCGAAGATGGCCTTCGGGGCCAAGGCCTTGGGGCAGCTCATCATCGACCAGGTGGGGCCACCTCTCGTACGGTCACGGCGTCCAGAACGCGTCTTGGACTCGCACGTGCCTCCCCCGCGTCAAAAGTGGTCCCAAAGCGGCCCCCGATTACGTCGCAGAATCCCAACTCATGGCTGCCCAAGCTCCCATCACCTGTCAAGCTGGAGGTTGACCTCGCAGCAGATCAGTTGTCTGTTATGCCACCGCTAGAATGGTGGCAGGCAACAGCGTGACACAAGTGTGACGTCATTGAGTGGAAATTGAGGGACCACTTTTTTTTTATGCTCGGGGACAACTTTTCTTGGCAATGCAGTCAAAGGTATGGGCCTGCGTGCCCTCTCCCATTTTGAGCGCCGATCAAAGCTGCGCTTTCCTCCTCTCGTCGGAAATGCCCAGAAAAGTTGTCCTCAAGTATAGGATGCGGTAAACACGACAGTCGGAGACGCGTTCCGTGCACCACGGCACGGTATTCCTTTACTGTGTAGTCTACAAATGCTATGCACTCGTAGACTCCGATAGTCGACATGCACGACAAATTGGCCGCTCGCCCCGTTAACGTTTCCTCTCATATCGATCGTCGGCACGAGGTTGACATCCCAAGTTCTTCAATCGCGACGTTTCTCTGTCGCCTTTTAGATCTTCCATTAATAATTATATTCTTGATTGTGCCTAACTTTTATTTCATTATTGTTTACTTTTTAAAGCACAAAATTATTTTTAATGGGAACCCCCCCCCCCCCCCCCTTCATAATAATGTGTTCATCCATCCGTCTGTTCATTTTCCGCTACATTTAGCGGCGAAATCGACGTTGTCGCATGACCTTTGTGCCAAGTCGATTTCCCCACTATATTTAGTGGGGAAATTCTCAAAGATGTAGGTTTTTCTTCACTCCCCGAAATGACCGTTTGCCTTCTAACCAACTGTAAATGATCGCTCCTTAAATACCGCATTTTATGCATTTTAGGACTTAGGAGGTAAAAGTCTGTCAGTTTTTTCACTTGCTCTTTCAGTCCGTAATGCCTCTGGGCATTGAGGGCGGCGCATTCTTGATGACATATTTTTATGGCCATCTTTTGGGCATAGCGATGTCGCTTTTTCACGTAATGGGACAAGTAAGGCCGTCCTAGAGGTCTAGGACGACCTCTAGGACAACCTTAAGGACAGACGCCAAGGACAGCGTTGTCCTTGAGCGTACAATTGACTGGCGCGTGCTGCTCAGTCGTATTACAGCGAAGCTGTTATGGGCTAAGGTCTGGGGAGAAATGCATCCTCGCATGTCAACAGAAAACTCCCCATTGGTCGCGGCAAGTATGAATAAATAAAAATAAAAAGAGGGGGCAACCAGCATGAGTCAGCCTTCCTTGGCATTATTAGATAGTGAGGTCCTGATCCCGTTATCATCTCTAGGCATCGTCATTGAGGTCGTCCTCGAAGTCGTCCTCGAGTCCGTCCTAGAAGTCGTCATTGAGGTAGTCAGAGAGGTCGTCTTCTAGGTGTCGTCCTTGAAGTCGTTCTAGACACCATCCTAGAAGTCGTCCTCGAGGTCGTCCAAGACGTCGTCCTCCAGGCGGCATCTGCAAGGTCGTCCTAGACATTGTCCTCTAGGAATCATACTCGATGTTCACGTGAAGTGGATGGGCTCTACAATTTTTTTATGACCATATACGGCGCTTCTTTTGCTCAATGGGATGAGTAAGGCTTTCGCCTTAATAAATGAAACAAGGCATGGAGCTGGGCTAGTTAATTAAGCATTGTCAGAGGGAAAAAAAAAATTGGGCCAAAAGACACAGGACAAGGCAAAAAGCACACACACACAGTGCTGAAACGCCGTGTGTATGTCAGCGCCATGTCCGTGTGCTTCTTTACCTGGTCCTCCGCCTTTTCCCTTAGAACAATAAATGAAATTAAAGACGTGCCCGACAGGCGACGCAGGCCAACGGACGCCTGGTGGATCGTGCCCAGGCGTGGTGTCGTACCATCGGCGTGCCCTACTTCCGCCTGAATGCCCCCATCTCGGAGGACGTCTGCCTCAACGAGACCGACAACCGCCTGCTCGTGCGCGTGCTCTGGGAGACGCTCGTCTACATGCGCGGCCGCCGCGCCGAACTCGACGAACTCGCACAACTCGTACGGCCCTGAATCCCCGGACCAAACTCGTCAAACTCGCATGAGGGGCACGGCCTCCATTTGCTTTTGCGGGATCGACTCAAGATTGATGCCACGCACAGTAACGCAATTTGTCCGCAAAAAAGGGGCGTCGGCAACTATTTGTAAGGTCACGATTCCGAGTGCGGCAACGTGATTCTTCTGCAAAAGAGGGCGCCGACGACGACTGCGACTTTTAAGGTCATGGTTCTGGAGATTCTACATCAGATGGTGCCAGGAGCTTACGAAGTGGCCCTTCTTTGTAATAAGGTCGCGGAGGCGAGATTTTTATATGTGGCCGTCGGAGGCGAAAATTCGGGACCGTCATATTTTTGGAGTGGCACTATGCCACAAGTTCGGTGCTATGTCCCGATTGGTTTTTAATTTTTCGTTATTTTATGAAGCGCGCCTTTGTGTTACTATTGTCGCTTTATTTTCACACTTTTAGTTCTTTTGTGGCAGCGAAGGCAGTTTTGTGGTTACAGACTGAACTGTCGTCTGCTTCTGTGTCAATGGCATCTCTTTAAATTTATTCTGAAACAAAATGAAATCGCTATGACTATATGAGTTAACAATGTTTCTTTAGTTTTGAGCTAGTCTCATATGAACTCATGTAGCAGATGATCAATGGGTTTGTGCTAATTTACGTGACCGAAACCGAAGCGTCGGCAACGTCATAGCTGGCAGGCGATGCTAAAATATTTGCCAGACGACGTCACGACGGTCCGTAAACAGTGTTATCACGCCTGATGGACAGTGTTGCCACAGTGTTCAGCACACAGCGTTTGGCAGACCATGTTTTCTCATAGTTTGCCAGGCGACGTCAAAACGTACGACAGACGGCATTGTCGCAACGTTGTAACAAGGTCAAAACAAGGCCCGTCCAAAATGCACTTAGAAAAAAAAAAAAAAAAAAAAAAGCTTTTTGGTCTACATTTAGCACGAACAGTTCATGAAGCCGATTTTATAAAAGCTTCACGCACGACGCTTGCTAGTCTCTCCGAACGTCGCGTTTCGAACCTATTTTTGCTTGACCTACTCATCCACTCTCAGTGCCTACACTGTACAATTCTCGAAAGAGAGAGAGGGTAACGTTACTAGAACACACTTTGGGCTAACCGCACTAATAATACAAGAAAAAAAAAAAAAAAAAAAACACACTAATTTGAGAATTTTTGTTGAGGCAGCGTTTGTTTGAAGACGCATTCCTTCTTTTCACATTCCGAGAGAGGCATTTGCACACACGTCTGAACAGATTTTGTACTCAAGCAGAACGAACAGGGTCGTGCCTTTTCTTCTTTCGGTAGTGTATTTAAATAAGTTATGTCGTTATTACTACCGTTACTGTTGTCGTCGTAAAAGCAACAGTGGGACAAGCTTTAATATTTGTTTTTGTTTTATTAGCTTTGTACTTGCATTGCACATGCCGTTGTGCGGAGCCCTTACGTATGGTTGTGTTTTACGAATGTTAAGTTTGTTATACTTTCTGTGATATGAGCTCCGAGCTTGTTGAGTTTGCAACTGATCTGGGCTTTAACGTTTCTCATGTCGCCTATTGGTGGTGTGCAAACGTGAAAACAGTTATTTTGCCCTCAAAGGGATCCTGAAACGTAATTTTGGAAACGTTTGCCTTTTCATACTCCATTGGAGTGATTTGCAAGATGCGATCACCCCTGTAAAACATTATTGAACCAGAAATTTGGTTGCGACATTAAAGCAATGTCGGAAGCTCTTTCTTTATTAAAGTTGTTTAGAGTGTAGACCAGAGAAAGTGTGGCAGCTTTGTTATTGCATTACTTGGGGTTATTGCATTACCTATCGGGAAGCTTTCAGTTAAAAAAAAAAAATGTTTGGTGCTCCGTTGAGTAGCGGCTGGTTTTGTTACACGACCTCAAGGATTGCGGTATTGTTTAACTTTATTCAGCGTGGAAAGCGCAACCTTATGCAGTGGGTTTTGCTCCTTCTATGCGAGTAGTTGTTCTTGCTGCGCTACCGCCGAGTTGGGCTTTCCCGATTTTGCTCCAAGAAGTCAAATAAAAGGAACATGCAAAAGAAAAAAAAAGGACTTTGCGTGCACGAAAATGTTTGTTGTGTCCAATGATTCATTCTTTACATGTTCTAGAGAAAACTCCGCTTCAGTCCGGCAGAATGGCCAAGTTGACAAGATGCCGCATTGTGGGTCTTCCGTGGGGACAGTTCTGTCGGAATAAAAAAAAAGAAGGAAGACACTGTAAGCGGCGATCGTTTCAGCTCCAATTTACTGAGACGTCCGGCACAAAGAATGGAGAACAAGACGCACGAGCCGGGTTCGTAGGAACCTACCGTATATGGCTTTATTTCAGCAAGCTCAATATTTAGCAAATGAAAGTGGGGGCTTTAGGAATGTTTCGCGTGCGCGGAATTTTGTGGCTGGAAGAGGTACCATACTATGTATTCGATACATGGAGTGACACGCTATTTGCACGAATAATGTTTCTCTATATTTTTCAAATAGCGAATTTTGTAAAAATTAATTGTTTATGGAGGCTGCATCGAAGTCACTGGCCGTAGGAGTGGCCTCGCTGCTCGGCAGGCACCTTCTGAAGCAAGCACCACGGAATTTGCTTTTCCCGGCACGAACAAGTAGAAACAACCACTGGCATTGCGTGCCCATGTCACGTGAAAGTCGCATACAGACGGCGATGGGTTAAGAATGCGGTAGAAGCTCCGCCTCCAGCGCGCGCTCGATGCCTTCCGCTGGGCTTGTTTGCGACTTGGGGTGCGGAGGGGGGGAAGGGGGGTCAAAATGTATGTGTATATCATAGGGTCGGCTGGACTTCAAGGGGTGTCTAGCCCAAGCAAGAAAAGGGGGGGGGGGGGGGGGAAGCGAAGCTTCCCCCCCCCCCCCCTTTCCTTTTTTGGGCTAGGCCACTGCATGCAACCAAGCCTCGTCAAAGGAGAAAGCTAGCACTGGGGGCGGAGCATCTGTAGCCCAGGTGTCGGCGGCAGTAGGGTGACAAAAGGACCTTCGCTCACCCAGGGATGGTGCAATTCACCAAGGTGGCTCACCACCTGAAAAAAAAAAAAAAAAGATTCCTTAAATAAAATTGCAATAAAATGTCAATTTTGGCTGTCGGTTCACGATCACCTAAAAAGTGCCAGAAAGTGTGCAAGGACAAGAAAGTGCCCCATGTCGTCTACTTTCTCATTCTTGCATATTTTTGGCGATTGTTTTAGCGATCTTCTAGCCCCTTAGCGCTCGCAGATTTGGGACTGGGAGCATCCGGTGTCGGCAGTGCAGCGACCGAACGACGGCTCTCGGGGAGACACGATGCAGCAGACTGAGCTGCTTTGCTCGCTGCCATTTCTGCTACGGCGCCGTCCCGGCTGTTCTTTCTGCGACCACCGCCCTCCGATGCCTCGCCAGCCCCGCTTACGGCACGAAAGCCGTTGTGCCAGACGAGCGCGGCTCATATTTACTGCGTTAGCTTATAAGGCGACCGATCGACGTACCCTCACACGGAATAATAAGCATACCATCGAGTAAGGGCTACTCTTTACGTATCTCGATCGCAACTCCGGCTGTTTGGCAGGAACTTCGACACCTCACCAACCTTGGAACGGCTCGTAACAGCACCACATCTCTTTGGTATTCTCATACCTTTCTACCATCGAGTGCTACTGGTGCAGTCGCTTTCATGGCTGCCGCAGCATCGCTAATGCAAATATTGAAATTGAAATGTTGCGAGTGACTACGTATCAAACTCCTCCGAAAAAGGCGGCGCGGAGAACTTCGAAGCGCTCCGCCACTTCCCCACGGATCAGCTGGAGCTGCTCGGCGAGCGCTCCAATGGCTCCAGATCTACAAACAGTGCACGGAGAGATCGTTCACACACATCTCGGGAGGGGCATGAAGAATCCACGCGCAGAGCGCTCGCAATTTCCAACTCTAACTGTCTGTAGGTGGCGCCTTTAGATTTCCAAAATGGCGGATATAGTAAGGGTTGGAGATGCATGATGGTATACCGGTTGCAGAGCCTGTGTGGAGTGCTGGCTTTAACGAGCAACACAGATTATTCCTGTTTCTACGAGGAAGCTCGAGTATTGCGCAGGAAGGTCACCCCTTTCTCCCGAAAACAGAAAAGGTGTTTAGGATTATATTTACACCATGAGACACACTTTAAGTTAGGAGCGAAACCGAAACTAACTTCTATTTTGGAGTTAATGTCTCGGCATCAATATTAATTTCAAATTCGCTCCTTACGCAAAATGCGTCTCGCGGCGTAATTATTGAGCTAAATAAAATTGCCCCAGGGAATTGTTTCTGTGGCGCACGTGGCCCGTCTAGGCACTTAAAAATGTTTTCTTTAGAGTTCAGAACTAAGGCAGGGTTTTTTTGCACCTAAGAGGCAGCATAGAATATTGTTTTTGTCAAGAAAATTGGCACTGAATTTATTACCTTTTTTCTGTATTCTTGGCTGTCTTTTCCCACTTAAGATAACTTTTCATCTAAAATAATTAACTTTGGGCTCTTTAACGAGTATTGGGGTCTCTAGATGACGCATTGCTTGTGCGATATTCCCCAAAAGAAAAGAATAACAAAAGCAATCTAAATTTTGCCAAATATCAACACGGGTGCCGGGTTTTTAATACTACTTTCATGGAACGCATAAGTTAAGAAACGGTGTTCTGGCTATAAAAATCCTATGAAACGGTGCTCTATGAAAAGCTAGTATGACAGTCACGTTAAACTGACAATAAGAGTATAAAAAGCGTAGGGGGGTGATCTCAAAGTCTCGACCTTTAAGTTTCAGGAGAGGCAAAACTTCAAAATTTGCCATCAATTCTTTCTGAATAAATGTTCTGAAAAACAAAAACAAAAATGGGTAGCCTGGTTTTTTTAGTCATGAAATTTACCGAGACATTTATTTTCTTCCATTTTTACATGCCGTCGTTTTGCCTATATTAGCCTTTCCAGTTTGAAGGAACGCCTACATGCTTGCGCATCTTTTCACTTCATCGCGCATCGTTAGCATTGAAAAACTGGTGAAACAGAAAGGCTAGATTCCACACAAGCTGCAGTGCTACATTGCAACTGTGTATAATGTCAGCAGTGATAGAGTGCAGGCGAGCTGGTAATTAATCGACATCTTGTAAACCCTGAGATGGGGAACGATAAAAAAAAACGGACGAACACAACAAAATCTCCTAACCTAACCTAACCTAACCTGTGTTCGTCCGTTTTTTTATCGTTTTCCATTTCAGGGTTTACAAGATGTTGTATAATGTCATTTGCATCAGACATGGCCTGTTTGCGAGCTATGATCACGAGCAGTTCCGCCGTGCCTGCCGAGCAGAAGGGGGGGGGGGGGACCCCCGCTAGAGCGGTTCCTGCTTCCGCCGCGAGCGGGCAAGCAACGAGCTGGACACGCCATTAAATAAAACGTCGGTGCCATCTTTTAAGGCACTGCTGGCACTCCATCTTGGGGCTTTACATTCCCTAATTCAAGGTTGCTCTCACTCTCGCTTCTCTGACATTTTGAGGTGAGGCAGGGAAAATAAAAGTTCGATTGACTTTTTTCAACTCTAATACTGAACTGAAAAAAAAAAAAAAATTAAAAAAAGGTGGCATTTGATTTGGATCGGAGGACGCGCTGAAATTCTGCATCGGCCATCTGTACTTTGCCCGAGTAAGCTCTAAAAAAAAATATGTTACGATGTGCAGCGGCGGAGAAATTTGTGAGAGCTACTCAACCCGCCACACGTTGATATGAGCCACCCTATGCACCCCGTACTTTGGAGTGGATTCTTTTGGCCTTCCTTTGCGTCGGGGATCTGCAGAACATAACAGTTTTGAATTGTGGATCTAGCCTTGCCAGTGGAATTTTATGCCATGTTCATTTCTACCGTCTCTTCGACTTACTTTGCCCATGGTAGCCAACGTCAATGGCATGCCCACCATGACAGACTTGCGGCATGCTCTGGACGCAAACATCTGGCGCACCTTGGACGGTCGGCAAACTGTGTGCTGGCTCCATCCAACAAAGCAACCATTAAAAAAAAAACGAGAGAAAAAACAACATTGATATTAATGCATGAACAAGCTCAAGATTGCAAACTTGCAACGGCCACCTCGAAAAGCGTGTTTTTGTATTCGGACTCCACCTGTGCCTCTTTTTATTAGGCAAAAGCAAATTGTTGCAAATCACTCTGCTTAACATACTCCACAAGTTTAGCAATGTAGAAATAAGTTATAATTAATTCATTCATTATAACTTAAGTTATAATTATTTGATAATTCATAAAAAAAATCATTGTCGAACTTGCTTGGTCAAAGTTTTTTCTCAAAATAATTTTGCTGTAAGAAAAAAATTGATGTTCAAAATTGTTCACACATTTCTTAGTGTACTCCACCCAAGTAAACAAACTGTCAATCTAACAGATAGGCACAAAAATGAAAACCACATTTTCCACAAAGCTAGCCATTGTATCTGCCCTATTTATTTCAGTATAATAGATGCACCATTGATGAACAAGGCTTGGGCATCCGCTTTCCTGCAGAGCACTCGGAGAGCCAATCATAGCCTAGTGATTTATGGGATGAAGATAATCACCAAAGATAACGTCCCCACACAAAAAATGTTATCTGCACAGATCGCATTTTCCTGGAGAATAATTTTCTCAACCTCTCATTTGTTATGTAGAGTGCAATGATTTGCTGCATGTTCTCTGGGTAAAAAGTGCAGGCCTTGTTCCCAAAGAGTGCACAAAGATTTGGTACTCCTAGTTCACAACAGATTACATGAAAAATCCACTCTGTATTCCAGATTGTGTAAATGAGTGTTCTTGTTTTAAATTTATTTACAAAGAAACCCGCATCGCCGTTGGCCGTTATTGCCAAGGGTGGATTAGAAAAATGAAAAAGCTCATCAACATAACTGAAATACACACAAAAAAAAACATCTATAAACACAACTAGTATAAAAGAAGCATTATCTATAGAAACAACTCTGGTACAAAAGCATTTTCCATCTAACACAACTGGAAGAGTCAAAGCACTATTCCTGAAACACATGTCGAACAACTATATCAAACAAATTTTTGTAAATTAGTCGTGGACACATTGTTTGGCAACCTATTCCATTCAACAATAGTTTTGGGAAAAAAAGAAAAGGCACCAGTGTGAAATGAGTAGGGTCGGAATTTTGCTTAGGTGGTCCACTCTTCCAGGTATGTAAAATGGTTTGTTGAAAAACATATTCCTGTTAATTAATAGTTTATTGTTGCTGCACATTATACTTTTTGTCTCCCTGAGGCAACTAGACTAAAAAATGCTAAAAAGCTTGACCAGCTCACCGGGTTGTCACTCAGCATGAAGATGAGCTCGTCGACATCTGTGGAACAATACGAGTTTACGAATGTCAATCAGCTTTAATCGAGCTTGCCAAGTAATGAGGTTCATGCTAGGCAGTGCCACGGCACTGGGTTCATACTATATAGACAACGACAAGCATGGTGCCCCACGCCCGCGTGAACATAGCTTTGGCAAGCTTGAAATTGCACAGGCTTGTCCGCACAAGCAGAGACATAGCGGCGACCAGTGATTTTGCTTGCATTCGCCTATACCCCGTTTACATTTAGGCTAAAAGGGCAGCGGAAACTATGTGCTCGCCAGACCTATCGATCGCTTCCATTTCATCACCTGTTCCCGTGCGAGTGTGTGCAGCGGGCGATGAAAGACTGACAGCTGATTGGTTCAACGAGCATGTAGCTTCCACTGCCTCATCAGCTTAGCGGTGAAACACTATCAAAAGGGTGTCGACGGAGTCGCACCTTCGTTTTTCAACCATCGTATGGCTTTTCAGGGCTCCTTTGCGGGTTCGGATAATTTCTAGCTCGAATAATGACGTGGCAGTTATTGTCATATTGCCTTATATCTAAAAGTGCAGGTGGTCATCAATTTCGATTAGCAAAATTAACTAAATAACCTAATATTATACGCAATAATTAAATCATGTATAAATTGAGGTGCGACAGGGTAGTACCTACCCACCGGAGATACAAACTTATTATAAGATGAACCCACACTAGGCGTCAAATATTTTGTGCTACATTGTCGGGGCTAACGTAACTTTCAGTGTCGCAGCCCTGCACCGTTGCGAGAGCACGTGGCTTCGTTGTGCGTCTCATTCGTATGCACTCGCGCAACTATCTTTGACGGAGTTGGAGCACTGCACAAGCTACTCTAGCTTTGACAACGTGGCGCAAGAATAGTTGACGCAGAGTATAATATGGCACGACACAAACCAATAACAAAGCAATAAAATAGTATGTAGAAAATCGTTTCAATAATTAACATCATAGGACATAAAACTATCCAATCCAACGAGAACTCTGGTTCGATTTTGCCGTTTCTGCTACATAGGAAGGGAATGATCCCAGAACTGATTAGAAGGCCACAAACTAATCGCAATCAATCAATCGACCAGTAAACAAGCTGACGAAAAAGACGGCACTTACCCTCCTTGCCGAACTGCCAGCTTCCACTGGCGGGGACGCTGACCAGCTTGACCTTGCGACTCGACGGCCTGTGACTCGTCCACTTCAAAGGCAAACCCGTTCTTCTCGAACACCTCGCGGTTCTCGATCAGGACCGACTCGTTGACTACCGTCAACTCCAGTGGTTGTGGGCTGGAGGCACACAGAGCGGAAGTAGTTGTAAAGTGGCAGTCTGGTCACAAGTCGTCATAAAGTCGCAATCGGGTCATGAGTACCAGTCATAAGTTTGGTCACCAAACCAAAGCCGTATTAGACGTTCGTGTCGAGACAGCGTAAGGCCGGTCTGCCTCTGGGGTGTAGCGACACTGGTTTACACCGGGCCTCAAGTAGTCTTAAAGCTGCAGTCTGGTCATAACAAGCAGTTGTGCTAAATCGCGGGTATTGATTTGTTACAACTACGACGCTTACATGGGTAATAAGTAATGAGAAAAACGAACCCTCGTAATTTTTCAAGCGAGGCAGTGCAAACAAAACCTTGTGGCTAGGGAACTACAATTCAAACATTAGACTCACGCGAGCAACTTCTGTCCCTTCATGACGGTGTCGCGCTCCAACCTCTCAAAGTTGTACTTTTCGTCCGCGGCGTGTTGGTCCACAATGAACAGGTCGTCTCCAAGCTTGGCCACAATGAAACCCAGGTTAAACTGGAAGAAAAAGGAACTTCCTGGTAAGCTCGCAAAAAAACCAGTCATGGCAGGAAACTGAGTCTTTGCAACCGAGTCATGAAAATAGGTTGGGATTGGAATCGCAATGTTTGATTCCGAATTGAAAAATTTCTTTATATGCTGAAACAAAATCCCCCAACGTACTTGCCCGATGATCTCCATTTGTCCAAACATGTCCTTGCTGAAATGTAGAAGCAATCATTCAAAATAAAAACACTAAAAAATAAAAACTGAAAAAAAAAAAAAAAGACCACAATAACTGCGTACAAACCTAATTTCCTTGGCCAGCTCGTTCTCGGCTGCTGCATTATCAGACGGCGATATAGCCGCCCTAAACTTGCGAGATGCCGGTTTCGAGTGTTCTTCGTTGCCTGCTACGACAAATTAAAAGTTAAGCTATATTTACTTAATTTTATTTATACATCTACCTACATCGCCCTTGGTAGGGCATTACTACGTAGGAAGGCAGACAATACCAAAATTTAAACGAAATAACACTAAGCAAGACAAAGAATCACAAAATCCACAGCCCAAAAAATAGCACTACGTTACTCCCAATTTTGCTCAATTCAAGTCTAGACTCAAAACGTTTGCTTGCAGCTTGCCAGAAGTGTTGCTAAGCGAATAAACGAAAATGAAACATAGCTACGAAAAAAGATTAGGATTGAAAGGGCTCACCGGAGCAGCCATCATTTTGCGATTCCTTCGTCTTCCGACTGCAGACGAGAGAGACAAAACTCCAATGTCCTAACTCTCCGGGGCACCTCCGAACGTTTGTCCACTTCAAACTCTTCGACAGGCAGTTGCTCTGATTTGAGAATGTCACCCTCGCCGTGAAGAAGTTCGGATTCCGGCATAACACTGTCACTTTCACTGTCGCGCGAGAACGGGCCATCGACTTCCAAGTCTTGACTGTCTTTTGTCAGCGTCGTCTGCACGTCAGATTGCCAAATTGCTTCCCTCTGCTCCAAGTATGTAGAGCTTGACCCGAACCGAAATGCCTGCAACAATCGAAGACCGACAGCGGTCCCCAGCTTCCCATCGCTGCCCTTTTTGGAACTCAAGCATTCACTGGACCTTTTAGGCACTCTTGGAACACTTGTTCCAACACACTCCGACGATGGTCCACCGTGGTGCAATGTTACAGAACGTTCGGTACCGCAAGCACCTCCCAAAGAGTGGCATGTTGGTTCCACATCTTCGCCTCCCTCTTCTTTGCTCGGAGTTTTGGAATCTGGAGTCAAGGTGCATTCGCTCAGGCCTGACAAGTTGCTGCTTAGACTCTGAAGCTGTGTCAACTGCAAACTGGTCTGTGAGGTCACCTGTGAAGTCGCTTGGGGAGTCGTTGCTTGCGACGACATCTGCGACCTGTCGATGTCCACCGCATCTTCGTCATTAGAATTCGGCTCGAACGCTGAAGTGTTTGTCACGTCGAATGACGTGGGTTCTTCGGACTCTGGCGTTGCAAGGATGGAATCCGAGGAAGTGTCGAGATTAGGCGAGGGTTCCTTGCTTGCGGTCGCTTCGATGCGACGGACTGGAACGAAAAATTGCACAGACAGTTAAAGATGGGGGCCGCATGAGACACATTCATTTTCATGTTACGCCATGTCATGTAACAATGACTAGCTTCCTTTCCTCGCCTGAATTTCACCGATAAAAAAGAGAACTACCACTCGACAATTGACCAAAATGTACTGCGGACACTTACACTTGAAGCTCTGAAGTGAGAGTCTCTGGCCAGTGGGAGAGCTGGTTGCAGAGAGCACCCTTTTCATGCCTGTGCCTGGAGAGCCAGGTTGCTGGGCAGAAGTAAAACAATAAAACAAACATCAATAATTTTGTTAAAGTGATAGCTTTAATTAAGGAGCTCTTGTTGCAGAAAAGCCGGCCTAGGCGGCATGGGAGGGGAAAATCCTGATTGGTCGATTGGGTCATGACGTCACAGTCACATGACCTCGCGCGGGAATTTCAAACAATCCACAACGCTTGCGTGAAGCGTGACGTTGCGCGTTGGATGAAAATGATTAAAACACGACATGTAATGCAAATTAAAGGTCGCCGCATGTCTCAAATGATCTCGCTTTCTAAAGCAATTCATTTGCCTTAAAGAAAAAAACTTGAAGAATTTTAGGCGGAGGCAGGATTCAAACCCACGACACTTCGGCTGCAAGACAGGCACGCTTTTGACTAGGCCGTGCGGACACGTTTGCACGGCTTGCAAACGAGCGGGGGTTTATATGTTTAGCTATCATGTTTTCTTAGTTACTGTTGAAAGCCATTCATCACAACAACAGTGCGCATTTCCTATTGCAAAAAATGCGCATGTATGAAGAGTGCACGTTTCGCCACAGTAGAAGCCACTTAGAGGTTAAAGGAATACTGAACCAAGGAATTTAGTGTCCATAATAAGTGGCGCGCATTCTTTCCACGAGCCAGCAGCCGCCGGTGTGCGCGAGCACACGCAACAAAAATGACGTCAAAAACCTCCATTTGTGCTTAAGATGACAGTGAAATGCATGGGCTTCGGTCCAAAGGAGAATAAAGACAGGCTTTTCATCTCTGCAAGTGAAAGCTACGTGCTTGTTAGACCAATTAATCGCTTACCTTTTACACCAGACACCACTGTGTAGATGAAAAACTTGTCTTTATTCTCCTTTGGCCCAAAGCCCATACATTTCCCTGTCATCTTAACCGCGAATGGAGGTCTTTGACGTCATTTTTGTTGCGTGTGCTCGCGCACACCGGCGGCTGCTGGCTCGTGGAAAGAATGCGCGCCACTTATTATGGACACTAAATTCCTTGGTTCAGTATCCCTTTAAATTAACCTAGCTCCCTGCTGTCAGCTTAGCCGTATTGCGGCATTTAGGTTTGCCAGGATTTTAAGCATAACACAAGGTAGAGGCACACTCATTTTAGCCCAAAGAGTTAAGCCTGCATGTGAGCAAATAGGATAAAGCGGTCACCTAATAAGCCAGTAAAAGAGACACTTTAGCAGTTAGCATATGGACTAGTATTCATAGACATAGGACATACCAAGACGTTTCCGGCACCGCATGGAGAGCTTGAACTCAAAAACCTAGACAGGGAACCTAAAATAATAATGCAAAAACCTTTTTAAAATGCGTCCATTTTTCATACTGCAACACAGTACATATTCACTTTTCAGGCACCCACTTGATCTCAGCACTGTTATCAGTTAAGAAATGAAAAATTTCAATGACTTTGCAGATAGGTGAAGCTTAAACATTAGAACATGCATGCATCAATGGGGACACTACAGATCCTGATGCGATAAAAATTGCACACACACAAACAGTAAGGGTGCATGATACCATCACTGCTGTCACATCTTTCGGTGATCAAGGCTACACTGCATTCGTGACGTAATCTCGTTAATTCATCTGTTATTTCAATTCGCATTATTCCCGTAGGAGCCCACTACGTTGAAGCTCTTTCCTGATAGCGTTTTCAATTCAGACCACCTTCGAAACTTAATACTGCCGTAGAATACCGTCCATTCCCAAATTTATAAGATCTTAGCAAATACGCACAGTACATTTATATGTAAAACTGATGACTGGACAAGCGCTCATCCCCCATATTTTTGCGATTATCTCCAAAGTTTGAGTGGGCGCTTGCCCGGTATTTTACGGTAGTAGTACAACTTTAGAGTTGTACCAGTATTTCTCTCAGAATCACAGATCTCAAAGATCTGGCTCACCTTGTGACTGGGACGAAGAAAGGGGCGAGGAGAATTCCCGGCGCTCGTAGGTCGCGGCCACTGGGCGGAATGTCGCCAGTAGTGAGGACTGGATGCACAAAACATAGAAAAAAACAGAAAACTGTCAGTCTGTTTCAATCGTAGAGTTAATATAACAATCTAGAGGGAAAAGTCCCATGCATTGCGGCCGCTTCTGAAAGGTGGGACACACACGTAGACATTGGGGGTCCCCATTGGCCCAGATCACTGGCGACACTTTAATATACGCAGCACAAAAGTAGGAAAACATCACTTGCAAGGTTTGTACCTATTGTTTTTCTAGCTTTATTTCAGTACTTAGTGAAAAACGCTAGCGTCGCGCATTGCATAAAAATAAATAAAGCTGATAAGTGTGCTCGAATATCTTTGAGTCGTCGCAGCAAAATGAACATGCCCAACCTATCGTCTCCTTTCTTTTTCTCCCCTTTTGTCGCCCCTTTCTACGGAACCTCCGACGTCAGCGCTCACGATTTGCTGCGTTCTACTCCCGCCTTTACCCTCTGGTTTTAATGTACCGGCACTACTACTACCAACCTTGACAAGGGCTAAAAGGTGCTTTTCGTGGTGAAGAAACACGGAGCGCTTGTCCGGCGTGACGTTGACATCGACGCTCTCTGCGGAGACGAAGGAACAAAGGACCCCCAGTCAAAACTTGGGGTGATAAAAATGTGGCTCATAAGTAGGATTCCATGTTATCAGAGTTGATTTCTCATGAAATATGGAGGGTGCTTTTCCGAGTTTATCTTTCGGTAAAAAGCCTGCACTTATCGGAGTATATTTTTGTTCGATTCTAGTGTTGTGAGAAATTTTCCAATAGTAGTTTCATATAATAGGTTATTCGATATTCGTTTTGAGGTGAACTGCGATATTCATACTTTTTGAAGTGTTGATTGCGGCGGGGGTTGAGCGCGCTTTTCACCGAGCACCGGTGCACTGTGGAGAAGCAATAGCCGTGGAGCTCGCAGGCTTTGCGGGCATTGCTTCTCCGCAGTGCACCGGTGAGAAGCGCACTCAGCGGGGCTAACGAGCAATGTCTTGACAACCCGTGAATCAATCAAACTTGTTTTTCTCTTTTTGTCAGGTTTAAAATAGAATGAACAATATTCGCATATAGCAAGCTGATTTATAAATCCCCTCAGTTAGGATAGCTGGGACAAATCTGTCATTTGCATGCCACAGTTCATAAATATAGTTATGTTGAAATTAACTGAGCTTAGAAGTGGACAAGTGGAAGGTTAGAAACCACCTTCACGAGTTCAGCTGAGTTTTCGTTTAAGCATGGTGCTTGGTAGTAAAAGATTTGGAGAAACTATTCCTATATTCAATTCTAAAATATTCAGACAAAGCCACTATTTGTTTGCAACTCGCTTCAAACTCAAATGCCACTATTCGCACATGCCTAAAGATTCAAAAACAAAATAAAGTCTAGACACCGACGTACCCTAAATTCATCAGAACAGACCTGTATCGAATGGTATTTCTGCAGGTACATTTGGACTGGTGTCCTTGCCACCGGCAATATACTAACTATCCCACAAAAAGATTGCAAAGAAATGTTGCCTCACTAACACTCTATACTTTGAAATTACTAAACTCATGGATGTAGTTGCTGGGAAGCATGGAAGCTTCAGCCCCCCCTCTTTCCATTAAAATATACAGGTTCATGGCTTTCACTGTTATAAAAGCACTACCCCTTCTTCCTCTAAAGCGCAAATAATATAATCCAAACTGGAAACCTAAACATTGGCTTATGTCATGACCCAAAGGTACCATGACCCATTGTCCCAAACACACCTCGACGAGCTAAAGGGTAAACGTCCCTTTTGTCAGTTGTCCGAGATTTCAAAGAAAACTGAAGTAGCTTCTACACAGTACCACTTACCCTGTGCTCTTATCAAATTCATTGGTAAAACACCGCCTTCTATTTTTATTTTGTCGTTGTAACCTTGAAATTCTGAGTTTTGCGGTCCGAATTGGCGAAAATATTACCAGCGAGTGTTTTCAGCATTTCTTCGGATTTATCCAAAAACACAGAACCGTACTACAAAGTCTGTGAAAACTTTTGTGAGAATTTAGCTGCGTTGATGATCGTATCATCGTTCACTGTCGCCGAGACTGGCATTTTTGCCGATATGCCAACGCGTTTCCCGGTATGCTGAAACAAAAACTACACTGGTCGAACGTTCAACAAAATTGTCCCCTCACGTCGCTGCAGGTGGATGTTGATGAAGAGGAACGGGTACTGGTCGCGGTTGAAGGTGTGGTACACCGCATTCACCAGCTTCGTCAGCTGAAACGAAAACAATGAGACGCGCTTCCTCATGCCAACATGCTCTATGAATGGCAGTACACTCAAAAGAAATGGAGCACAGAGATCCCAACTGTGCTTTGGCTCTACTTCAACGTGCCTCTAACATAGTTTGGTATGTTTCTGCTGATATACAAGATTGAAAAGAACTTTAGCTTCTTGCTGAAGCAAAGTGTGGAAAGCGTTTCGACTGCCGGTAGTTGTCGCCTCGTCGGCTGCACTTAAACACAAAGCCAGATTTATTTTATTGTTAGTTGATGTCGCCGTCGACTGGTCTGAATACCCGTGTTTGTACACCAACCCTGAGCAGGCTGGTTCCCCTGCAACACAGCTGCTCATCGCAGTAAAAGTACTGCGGTGACACCACTTCCAATTTGTCCTTGGGCGCTCTTACAACTAAGGAACAACTGATGCACCAAAAGTCGCCTTCAAAACGTCTCCTTGCCTCTCTGTGCAGTGCAAAACTGGCAAGGCTCCCTGTCTGAAAAGTAAAACTTTTTTTGAGGTCTAATAGGCAAGTTAAGCTAATGCATTTTTCTCTGATCCTTTATCCTTCGATGCACTTGCCTTGAACTGCCCGATGGTAGGGGCACGTGCAGTGTGTCGAACCGAAAAATATACGGGTTCGGTTACGGTTCAGGTTCATTTAAATTTATTTTGTTCCGGTTCAGTTCCGGTTCGATTAATTCGATCCGCGAACCGGTTCGCGAACCGGTTCGGGGCGCTGAATTGGTTCGCAAACCGGTTCGGAAATTATAAATGACAAATTGCAACACCAAAATAAATTACAGATAAAACATCTGAAATCAGCACATACGAAACGGGATACATCGTAGTGTAAGGCTCAGGGATTTCTACCAGGAATGGTTTCTTTATGTGCACTCAAAGGTTACCTCACCGACGTTTACGCATTCGGACTTCATCTAATTGGGTCCGACGCAGTAGCTGTAAAATCCGCGACCTCCTTACAAACCCACTTACAAGTAGAACTCGCTAACTATCCCGCCACCTCGGCGTGTAAGCAATTGAAGGAACAGTGGGGAGAAAATACAGCTTTCTTTATTTGAACTAGCCTTCGGTAACTCAAATTAGACCCTTAAAGAAGTTTTCATTAAACAAGATACGGAATATGAAAAACACTTCACCGAACGCAACGCCAGAAGGACGTAATAGGATAAATATTAAAAAAGAAGAGTTCGCTGTCTCACAAATATGTTAGCTTCTAAGTGCCTATACGAAACCGGATGCATCGTGGTGCTGGCTTTCGTCAGCGGCCGCCACTCGCACAAAACTAACTACACCGCACACTATATTACCTGGACGTCTAAAGGGATGCGGGAGAAGGTAACCACTTCTGTTCCAGTGACCACGTGGTTACTATGAGGTGCTGCTTTATGACGTAGGTTATTCGCTCGCAAAAAAAAAGAACTTGCCACTGATTGATCTTTTTTCAAAAATAAATACATAATTGTATTTAAGTGGCGTTAAAATTGGTATCATTGTTATTGGTATAAAGCCGTTTTTGTTTTTTTTTCAAATACCAGCTTGTTTTTGTTTTCGTGGCCCCTTCAACAGCTTCTGCAGCAATCAAAATAAGCACTAGTCTGCAACTACAAAAAGGTTACGGATACCACAAAGCGTAGGACGACCCGGGAAATTTTCCATTTCCCGCTTTTGTTCTCTACTGCGCAAAAATTTGCAGTTTAGGCAAAGTCGTAAAATTAGAAACGCAAGGAATGCGCAGGAGAATAAATCCCAAATTCCGGAGGGCACACCGAAAACGGTACAAAACAAACAAAGGCGACGGAAGCAACAGAAGCTCGGCAGATCCTTTGTCAAATTCGAAAGTGCGCGCAGCTTCTCTTCTCCGCGAGCGACTAGGGTTTGTATCCCTGTTTTTTTTTTCCCCTCATTTATCGAGTTTCCGGTACGAAAAAATACGGCATGTAAATCTTGACACTTGATAGCTCGATATACTCTGACCGGTGGTTGGGGCAGCGAAGAGCAGATATAATTCATGAATGCTCATTTCAACTGTAAATAAAATTTCTTTCTCTCCCTCAAACATTATCAAACTCCACAGCCTTTTCTTTTCTCATTCCGATGGAAGCAAGCTTCAAGAACTCGCGCGTTCTAGAAACGTGTTATGAAATGAGCACACAGCAGCATTTAGGATTTACGAGATTGTAGGAAAATGAAATCCCGTGACGCTTTTTTTTTTGTTTTTTGCACAGCCTTCCAATTCTCTTTCTTCCGTGCAAGCCGCGACCAGCGCAATACTGGTTCCTATGTCAAGATTCATGGATGCAGCGTTTATATTCCTAAGACTGAGTGGAGAAGAAAAATATGTAAGTGAGGTGTGTGTCAGTTGACGGCACTTAAGAAACAAATGGCATTGATAGCACATTCATTGTCAACAGCGTGTGGCCGAACCGTTTTGACATGAGCCGGTAACCGTTATTTTTTTTCCGGTTCAGTTCCGGTTCGGGTTCATCGCGATAACAATATAACGGTTCGGGTTGGGGTTCAGTTCCGGAAAAAATACCGGTTCGGTTCCGGTTTTCGGTTCGGTTCGGTTCCGGTTCGACACCCTGGGCACGTGCTTCCGCTGAGCGAGTGCTCGTTCAATAAGGCATTCTTTCAGGCGAAATGCTCGTGCTCACCCGTGTCACTCTGGTGCACAGTTCATCCCAGTCCCCCAACGACCTGCTATTTCTGAAAACTATGGTTTCGTGCGTCGCATTGGGCTAACATTTCCAACGCACAAGCCCCGCGTCATTCGCTGGGGTGCATTTTCAACTTTTCCCTCCATCGTCCACAAGAAGGCCACTGGCATTATAGCCAGTGACGGGTCAAAAATGTAGAAAAGGCTCTACCTTCAGTGCGAGCATTCCACCTTCGATAATAGCTACTTTTGTCACATGCACAGCCAAAGCAGGACGAATGTCATCGAGCATACGCGTCAGGCAGAGCTGCTTCCACGTCCTTAGCCCGCCAGGATCATTTATATGGCGCAGGTGGCATACACTCACCATTGGATTGGACTGGATTGGATCGGAAAGGGTCTGATGGAGAAATGAACCCTTTTACCTTTGGCAGCTCGCAGGGACGGGAATTGATGAAGATGAACTGGCGGTCCGAAGAGCTGCGACCGCCACCGTGGGCGCACGTGGACACGAAGCCTTCGATCCTGCGGCAGACCAACGGCCAACATTTGAGAGGGTGCGACGGTATTTAACTAACGAAGCTAGTGGTGCATAAACTTTTATTTCAAGTAGTTTCAAAACCGCTCCCATTTAAGGAAGCACTGTACGTCACCAATGCGAGGCCAATTCTAGAACATGCGTGTACAACATGGGACTCTCACATGCAGAATCTAATCTACAACTGGAGCGTATCTAAAACCGTGCTGCTCGTTTTGTTAGTGGCAATTACAATTTCACTTCTAGGATTACTAACATTAAGGATCATCTCAGATGGAAACTCCTTTTCAACGGAGGGAATAGATGCACCTGAAATTTATTTGATGCCATTTATAATGATTAAATTAGCATAGATAAAGGTACATTACATGGAGAACCCATATTTTATTTCGCGATAGAATGACCATGTAAAAAAAGTGTGGCAGTGGAACTGTTTCACCGATGTGTTTGCACACTCTTTTTTCTTTTGAATTCACGAAGGAATTTGCCTTGATTCATCCACGTTATTTTCATCTTTACAAGATGTGAGTGAGATGTTGTTATAAACTTTTTGCTTGTATTGTTTTAAATGTATATAGTTTAAATTTTGTATAATGTTGCGACGAAGCTCGATTGGTCGTCGAAATATCTCTTTTAATGTCCGGCTCCGTTGAGGCGTGGTGACATTCTTTCTCTTTTCATGCTCGATCTTCTTCTTCCTTCTCTTTTCTCCCAGCGTTCACTCGACACCGTCACATGCCGCCGCCTCAAAAAGGCGTCGACCCGACGCACACAATACGCAAAGAAACTGGTGTTATGAAGACACTTAAAGCACACACAAAACACGCGATAGTTGCAAGTGCTGTACACGTATAAAACAGTATTCAAGTCCACGCAAAACACAATCGTCCGAAGCGGTAATTGCAAGTCCTGTACACATATAATACAACATCCAAGTCCACACACGACACAATCGTCTCACGTGATAATTGCAACTCCTGTACAAGTATAAAACAGTCTTCTATTGAACAGTTTTAGGAGAGTGAAAATTCCGCAACAGGCTCTAGATACGGTTTCAGTTTTTCTACGTGTACGATGTCCCGCCCTGAACCATCACCGAACTCTATTTCATAATTCACCGGCGATAGCTTGGCCACAACTCGATGAGGCCCAGTGTACATTGTCCGTTTTTTAAGCCCCACTGGCGGGGTCCTCAACAGCACCAACTGGTCTCGTTCTAACGTTATGTCAGTTCGGTGTTCGTCAAATAGTCTCTTCTGCTTCTCCCGAGCCAACTTGATGTGTCGTGCAGCCAATCTACGCGCTTCGTTCAAGCGCTCACGCACGAGCACCACGTATTCGGAGCTTGCTTGCAGTTCTTGCAGCTATTTCCTGTTATAAGCCACATCTAAGGGGAAAACAGGGTCACGTCCATACAGAAGGAAAAAAGGAGAAGTACGAACTGTGTCCTGATATCCTGTGTTATAGCAGAACACTATATAGGGCAAAACATCAGCCCACTTCTCTCCAGATGAGGTGGTGATTCGCATCATCTGTTTCAGCGTTTTGTTGGCTCGTTCGACGAGGCCGTTGGCAGCTGGGTGATAAGCTGTAGTCGTTGCGTGACGTATACCACGGTACTTGAGGTAATCGGAAGTTGATCTGGCAGTCATCTGTGTGCCCCTGTCCGTAACTAGTACTGTGGGGCATCCGTGCTTGAGGATAATTCTCCTCTCGATGAACTTCTGCACCGTGGAAGCCTCAATGTTACGAACAGCTTTCGCCTCAACAAACTTGGTTAGGTAGTCTATGGCAACTATGACAAACTTGTACCTTCGTGAAGCCTGGAAGGGCCCAATTATGTCGAGTCCAACTGTATGAAATGGCACATCAACTTCAAGTGGCTGCAGCAGTCCGTAAGGGCACGTCGTAGTCATCTTCATCCGTTGACAAGGGTCACAGCTTTTCACGAACCGTTGGACATCCAGATACTGTCGAGGCCAGAAATATTTACTGTGATTTTCTCGTATGTGCGACAGATTCCCATGTGTGCTCCGAATCGACTTCCATGAAATTCGTGAAGTACTTCCGCTCGCTTCGTCGCCGGCAAGCATAAAACAAATCGTTCATGCGTTGGTCCTGCATCCCTTTTGTACAATACATCATGAAAAAGCACGAATTGTTTACTTGCTCTCTTCTGCTGTTTCTTTGTACCAGCCTTTTTCTGCAGTATCTTTATGATTTTTGTACAGAACGGGTCCTCCTTCTGCTCGGAGGTTAAGTTGGGCTCTTTGACCTCAAACACATCGCAGGTGCGGGTCCTCCCAGTCTCTCCCGAGCCGTTGGTACTCGAAGGTTCCCCTGAGCAGAAGCGGCTTGGAATACGGGACAGACAATCGGGGCCAGTGTGACGAAGCTCGATTGGTCGTCGAAATATCTCTTTTAATGTCCGGCTCCGTTGAGGCGTGGTGACATTCTTTCTCTTTTCATGCTCGATCTTCTTCTTCCTTCTCTTTTCTCCCAGCGTTCACGTGACACCGTCACAAATGTGTAATCTATTCATGTTACCCCTTTACAATAATGCCCTCTGGGCAATGTAGGCACCCATCTGAACAAATAAATAAATAGGACGCTGCATTACCTCAAGGAGTCTACCAAAAAATGTCATCTATACCTGTTTTCACCTCAAGAAAAAAGTAAGTTTTGCGCATTGTTCCAACGCGGCGCGAAATAGTTCAGACGAGATTCGGTTGTCGGAGGAAACAGCAATGCTTTTGGCGCTTGGAACGTGTACGTCTTGATAAGATAACATATATCTAATCTAAAATTCACCTACATATGTCTTCATTATCCACATAAAGGGGAAAATTAGTAATGTTCCGCGAGGAGCCGGACTTGTTTTACTTTGGTTCTTAAGGTGAAAACAGGTATAGTACTGCGTAGACCCTTTGTCATAGGGCATTAATGCAGGGTCCAGATTTTGCTTCATATGTGCAAGACTAGAAGTGGTGCCAATGAAATTGACCTGCCTCTTTTATTTATTCATTCGAGTAACATTAGCTTTCCTGCCTTGTTGCAAACGTCGCTGTACTCGGGCAAAGACTGATTAAATGGTGCTTGCAGATCAGGCAGCATCAACCAGGGCCAAACAATGGTAGGGGTCAACGTGGCTTCCACCATCCACAAAGGCCCGTCACAACACGGGGTGGCCAGCGCGCATGCAGCCGTCGACTCTTTGTCAAAAGTCCACGCCGGGGGCCAGATGCCAAGTTGATTCTTGTTCAGTCGGACGGCATGACACACTCAACTTCAATGGGCAACAAAAGAGAGAGAGAGAGCTTTGGGGAGAAAAAAGTTAGGTCACTAAGGAGAGAGAAAGAGTTTGAGGAAAGGAAGAAGCATCATTGCGTCTCTTTCTTTCGAGGAGGTGAAAAACAGATAAACGAAAACTACACCCTCCTTTACTCTCTGGCAATCCGTTTGCTTTCTCCTCTCCTACCTTCGTTTTCCGTGCCCTTCGCCCTTGAACTGTCGTGTTTCCTCGTGAAAGCACGTAGAGAATGTTTCATGCGAGCAGAGAGCCCTTTGTCGCAGCGCTTGCTATGGGGGCGCTTGCAGGAATGAAAAACAAAAATGGCGCCTGGGAAAGACTCGCCCGATGTCAGAGCGTTGGCAGAATGGACCTTTTCCGAGAAGCGTTCTGCGCACGCGCGAGCGCCCGATGTCAAGCGGCGGAAGTCGGCACGAAAAATCGAGGAAATTCGGAAGGAGGCTGTGGGGGGATCGGCAAGTAGAACACGTAATTGCAGCATATATATAATTGTGTTACAAAAAAAAAGAAAGTGGACGGAAAGAAAAACACGACGTTTGGGTGGACGCCACGGATGCCCCTCTTTAAAGTCGCGTTGGGCACGCGCGCAGCTCAGAGAGCGAAGGAACTGGTAGCGTAGCTCCCATTATCGATTGGTAGCGCAGGTCATTTCCTCCTCAATTTTCAGTTCGTGCAGCCACCGCCTGGTGCCGTCGGTATGTGGAAAAGGTCCATTTTGAGACGGGAGATATGCCCAACCTGCTCCCCCCCCCCTTTCCCGGAAACGATGGATAACTCGGAGAGCCCCCAGCGCTGGAGAGGAGGTCACCTCCTCTCCAGCTCTGCTAAAGTGGAAGGAGGAGCTTTACCTGGTCACCGACTATAATGTTCATTTAGTCAGCGTGGAGCTCACCTGAGATGGGCAGAGTCATCCAGCACAGCATCCGTGAGCGAAAATTCTTCAAGCACTTCGTCGCTTGGAGGGCGATGTTCGATTTCTAGCAGCCTCGACGTCTGCAGGTTCAATTGAGACACAAAAAGATGCAAAAAGACAAATCAGAAATACTATTCGAAAATTTCTTCTTACCGTATTTTCAGGTGTATAAGTCGCGGTTTCTTCAAACATTTTTCTTGGTGCATCTTATACAAGATTTATATGCGTTTTTTTTTTTTTTAATTCATGGTGCGACGCAATTTTTTTTTATGCGTCCTGCGCCTTTTTTTGTAACGCACCATAACTATGTAGCCATAGGTGGTGTTGCTCCTTCCAGGCCTGGAGGCACCGCTGTCGCCATACTCTTCTACGCTTTTCATAACTGGCTCGGAAAGCGAAAAATTTTACGGTTTCCCCAAAGCGGCTCAACGTGGATAGGTAAGGCAGTGAGAATAAAACTTTTACAGCCCGTGATCGATGTTGCCTAATTCAGCCATGGTTCTGTATTCTTTTGCCTCAGTCCAATAACACTGAAAGGAAAGGGGGCCAGTATACACGCATTGCAGAAAATTTTCTCGCATCTTTGTTAGTTTTTGTTTGATGAGCAGTTTCTATCTGCCATGCTCCAGCCGTGTTGCTACATGTAAAAGGAAGGATTGCGGATAGCCGATCTTTTAGCAGTGCCCAAAGAAGTGTATCAAGATTTATCTATCTGCCCGCGCATTGATGCTCACGTCGTCTCCATGACTTGGCCTAGGCTAGGCCTGTGGTCCAAAGCTTGGTTCACGAGTGTCTGGCACGTTAAACTTTCGTTCGCTCGGTATGAGTACACTCGAATAAGCAGACAATTTTCTAATTTTGCATGTTTTATGTTCTTTTGCTGCGAATCACTCTATTTCCCCCGCCAGACAGCGCCGTGCTATGGGCATTTCTCGCAAGTCAAAACGTCAAAGTTGTGCGTCAAACGGTACTTGCGATCTAGCCGACTGTGCGAAACTCCGATTTTGCTATACCAATGCGCATAAAATGAAAAAACTCATTATGTAAACCGTGCAAAGAGGTGCGACTTATACAAAGGTGCAACTTATATACCAACTTTTCTGCAAAAATGACTCAATATACGGAAGCGTGACTTATACAAGGGTGCGACTTATAGATCCGGAAAATTTGGTATATTAATGCAAAAGCATTAACTATCCCATGGAGCGGAGCCAGCGACGTCTGTAATCACAAAAAAATGCGAAAGAAATGCCCATTTTCCCATTGGCTGAGCAAAACGACTCCTAGATAACCATTGGCGGCTGCTTCACGAGAGCGCGCGCTCGGCCGCAACCTCGGCAGTAGCGAAACATGGCCGTCCACGCCGATACACCGCAGACAAACTAAGGGAGCGGATGAACAACATTCATTCTTTCGCATTCACAACTATAAGAAGTGCTTAGGTGTCCTCAGAATTGTTTTTATTATGCGCTGTTTTTTGCCTAAAAGAGATGGGAGTCCTTGCTCATTTGGCAAGTGTATTATGAACATGCTTGAGTTGGAGCATGGGTTCTCAAGTCGAGGAACCCCCATCTGCCTCGAATGGCGACAGCCCCTCACAGCCTTGTCTTGATGCAATCAGACACCGTGGAAGATTACAGTCCTCGTAAAAACTAGTGCATGTATTAGAAAGTATTTGGTGTGCACTTATGCATCAATGGGTCGCTCCGATCTCGTAAAATATTGCTTAATTAAACAACTGCAACATTGTAGAACATCTGCCGATGTACAGCTCCTAGCAGATGAAATATAACTGATTATGCAGCAGCCACGTTTCTGCTCGCAGCAAGACGGCCGTCTTTATTTTCTTGCAGCTTTTCAACACCTCGCAAAAATGCACAACTTTCCTTTCAGGTGTCCTACACCTTTAAAACACCCTCCACCCCCTTCCCCAACACACATTGTTTCGTTTTGTAGCTAGACTCGAATCGTCTGATCTTATTTTAAAAATTCTCAACAGTTGCTCTCATCTTCGACGGAACATTAGCAGACCAACGGGGAGTCGCCACTTCTAAAAGATAAATGTGTGGGTCTTTATTAGTTTCCAGCAATAGCAATAAATTAACAACAGGTGCATGACACCAAAGGTATTCGCTCGGCCAACAAGAAAACTGAAGTTTGAAGAACGTACCTCTTTTGCGCCGAACACTGCCGAAATCCGTTCACGAACGGACGTAGAACCCTGGCTACTAAGAACCGTCTGCTTCCTCCTGCAGTTTTTCATTAAATACTATTTACTGTTCCCCCACTGCCCAAAGGCATAACAGAGGGCAAGAGCAACAATCCCAACAAATCAGGGCAGCAACAAGTTGTAGAATTAAAGCAGAGCACAGTTTAGACACAACAAAAACATGCTTGGAATTAGCAGATTTAGAAATATCAGTGTCTTGATTCGGATTCTGTATCATACATTATCTAAAGCATGAGTATACACATCCTTGGTTCAGCTTTAGGCAGTGACTGCATGTGGCGAAGTAGATGAGAGATGGATGGACGGATGACCACGGATGAACCTCTTCAACTGTGGGGCAGCTCGTACCACCTAGCCAATGCTAGCCAGTGCAGATGGAGGAAGGTTTGTAGTGCACCTATAGTTACTGCAGCATTAAAACATTTTCCATTTCAACAGAATGGCAGTACTGAAAGAAAGGCCGTCGGCACCATAGAGTTTCGGAGCGTTCCCAACGGAACACTCACCCTCCGTCCAGATGGTTTGTGCAGGTGATGTTGACTCCAGTGGCCACCAGGCAGTATCCAGTCAGCAGGGCGGCCATCTTGTTGAACTCCCGCTTCAGGTTGGACAGAAACTCCTTGTGACGCACGGGCAGTGTCACAAACAGGTTCTCCAGGCTCACCGTCGTGCCTCGCTGGAACCCAACCAACATTTGTTTCCATTTTCAGCATAGTACACGGATTGAAGTAAAATGGTTTCTGTAACGTTTGTCTCCAACGAAAGGAACATTCATGCTTCTTGCAAGTCATAGCCAAAGCTACTCCTGGCCCAATATAGCACCCCATTAATCGTAGAAATAAATTAAGGTAATTACACTTCCACTGTCCAAAAATGTAAACTTACTCAATCGCAGTAATCAATAAAAAGAAATTCAGACTTTTGGTGACCCAATAATCACAATCTAAATGTATCAATAAACCAATCTACTTTAAATTGTCCAATCATACCAATCAATTATATACACCTTCAATTGTCCAAGGATAGCCATCTTAGTCATATCAATTCACCTTTGACAGTCTAGTAATTCCAAACCAATCGTCACATGGGAATAATCAGTTCACTTTCAATGACCCAATAACTGCAACAGAGTCAATGATATGAATCAACTGCTTCACTTTCAATTACCCAATAATGACAACCTAATCAATCCCATTGAGTGATTGACACTTTCAATTATTTAATGGTATCAAACCAATCAATCTTGAAAATAACCCTTGGAGAAGGGGAACTGAAAATGGAGAGGTCCCGGGTTCGATACCCGGACCAGGCGGATTTTTTCAGTCGCGCACCAGTCACCTAGCTGTGTTTGGATATTTGTGTTTGTCCTTTGTCCCTCTTGTTCCAGGGATTATTTTCGTCATTCTTGTCCAGCTCGCTAGCACCTTTGCATTTGATTGCAATTTAATCTCGTCAGTTTTTTATTTGTCGGGCATTACTCAATGCACATTCCACTGTTACAGAAAAAGCTCTGGTTTAACTGCAAGACGCTCAAAACTGTACTCGCCTCCCTGGCGCATGGTTTCCTGGAAGTGATCACTCCGTGATGGTCAAACTTGAGCTGAGTTCCCTGCGCTGCATCCTTGTGGCAAGTCGATATAGACAAGTTGCTGAGGAAAAACGAGATTGAAACAAAAAGCTCCGTTTCCTTATCCTATACCAAGAGCATTCCTCATGCTTGAAATTTAGCACAAAAAGGAAAAAGTAGTAAGACATGTTTGAAAGACAGAAGTTCCTATATGACGTTGCTCGTGTTCCCATTTCTTGCTTTGACTCGTTATTAAAAAAATATCTCTCGACTTAAAAACAAAACTTGTGTGAGCTCTTTGTATTACATCAAACACCAAGCACTGAAGTTCATGAACACACAACACTACTTAATTGAAATGATTAAAAAAATTTTTTTTTACAAAATCTACACTTGGATTTTATGTTTGTAACCTATATGGGACATATGCTTTGCAGATGGATAGTATATACTTAAAGTCCTTCGTTCTCGGGTTTTATATTTTTCAAAAATGGAGGGGTAAACATCGGGCGCTTTGTTCCAAACCGGTAATCGGGGTGAAATCGGGTTTTTCAAGCAATTATTTTGGAAGTCAGGTTTTTCAGGTATTTTTTAGAAATATATGTAATTAACAATAAAAAAGCATTAATCAATTTCAATATATTGATTTTTTTTTTACAATAAAGTCAATAAAGTATTTAACAGTTTGGACTTTGATTAAATAATTGTGATTGTTGTTCCTCGTCACGTCTGGATTAAAGGACTGAAAACCAATTCTGGCTCTAAATATTAGTTCTTTTGTAGCGTGAGCTACACTGGCCGAGATTGAGCAGTTTCGCGTGGCTCGCATAATGAGCCGTGCTCCGTGCTGCGCATGCGCGAGGAGCAGTGACGTCACACGGCGCACAGCTGGCGCGCCGGTCTGCGCATTCCAGAGGAGTGACGTCATAGCCGCAGCAGACGCACTGGCGCCGCCGCTTGCCCAGCTGTGCACCTCCGTTGCGCAGTAGCCAAGTCTGACGCTGCACCGGAGCCGCTTGATAGCGCCTCTCATTTTGTGTGCATAAGCTCACGCTGCGTATATCCTGGCATAGCCGAGCTAAGCCACCGCAATTTTTTTTAAAAATTGTCAAACAATTTACGTTTTGGGCACGTCCATACCACTGTCGACTCTTGCACCGTCTTCCGAGTCACGTGCGCAGTAACGCGCACTGGGGACATGGAGAATTCGGTTGGGTTCTTTCAAAGCCTCCAGCCGCGAGGCCTCCGATTGCGATTGGCATGGCGACCATGAAAGTCAGTCTGAGCGATAACTTTGTCGATGATATGAGGTTATTGACCCATTTACTCATGTTGAAACGACAATATTTATAATATATAGCATTATATTGAGCACATAATGGCAGATCTTACCAATTGATTACAATGCACCCAAGAGTGCATCACACCGTAGTTCCCATGGCCGCCATCCCGTAGTTGCAAATCACAAAATATTCGCGTTCTTTGCTTTGATATTATGCAATGGAACCGCAATATTTCAACAGAATGAGACGGTTTCTCTATCTCTGCAAATTCTTTCGCAGTAAAAGTTGCTGCATCGCTTCTTTAAGACAGCATTGAAACATGATATAAGAGCTCACTTGGGCTTTTCAATTTTTCATAATCTGTGTTGCTCACATAATCTTCTACATGTGTAGCATCTTTGTCTCTCTTCTAGGCCTGTCCAGCCTTTGGACATATCTGAACTGAGAGAATGTTCTCTCAGCACCACAGCCTACGTGTACAATTGCAACGCACAACAATATCACTTCGGTTAGACAGGAACGAAATATATGCTGTTCCTTTGGAAACAAAGTGTTGAATGCAGTTTTCCATCCAGTTTTTTTTTTTTTTTTGCGCTGGTTTGAAATGAAAAGAGAAGTGCAAAGGATATTCTTCACAACAGACATAAAAGCGAAATTTCGGAACTTGATCTATCTCACTGCAGTTCACTGAATCGAACAGAATCTAGGTTTGTTTCCAAGGGCAGGAGACATAAAATATTTTCGGAGCAGTCATTTGGAAAATGGTGGAATTCAATTTCCCGATTCGGAGAAAAATCGGGATAACAGGCTGAAGTTGAGCTAGTTGGTACATAATGCAAAAGAAAACGGTCAGCTAGAACGATAGGGACAAAACACAGACAGGAAGTAACAGAGACATACACACCGCTGACTATCAACTGAGACTTTATACTTCTTCATCACTTTGACCCAAAGATTCACACCTAAAGTAATGCCAATAAATCACCCTAAATCCTTACATTACACTACTAAATTAAAATAATAAATTAATAAAATTAAAATAAATTAAATTTGGTCACTAACATCTTCTCTGACCCAACCCACAAACCACAAACAAAAACAGACATACACAGCAGTGTGTATGTCTCTGTTTCTCCCTGTCTGTGTTTTGTCCCTATCGTTCTAGCTGACCGTTTACTTTTGCAAAAATCGGGGTTAACCCCTTTTTCAAGAAACATGTTCGGGGTGCAAAAGTTGGGAAATATCGAATTTTACCCGAAAACGAAGGACCCTATAATACTTAGTAGCAGATAAATTTCACTTTCAGCAACAAAAAACAACAACAACAAAACAATGGTGTTTTCTTGGGAACATACCAGAGGGCGCAGACCGAACTCAGGGCCTCGCCCCTGAACCCAAATGTTGCAACGTCTTGAAGGTCGGAGAAGTCCCTCAGTTTTGACGTGTGGTACTTCAATGCTGCGTCGAGAAATAGAATTCGACTTCGAGAGAAAATTTTGACCGAAAAAAACGCATGAATGCCGTAAAGTGATCGACTGACATCACACGCATAAAAAGGCACTGCTTTGCAAACTTTTTTTTTCTCTTTTCATATTTAAGTTTAGAACTTACTTAGGCCCTCAAAGTTGGATTCTTCCACACCATCACCGTCGTCAACAACTTCCACGAGCTTGCTGCCATACTCCTTCAGTCGCACACCTTGAAACAATGAGAAGTGAGAAGAATTCCATAATATTTATACCCTCAAAGAGTCTGTGGGGCTTCCCATAAAAGGGGACATGCGTCTCGCCGCCATAACTTTAGTTCACGGGAGGCAAACGGCCGTGCATGCGAGGGCCGTCTCGTGCTCTACACGGGCAGAGCTCCAGCGAGGTTGTCGCACGTACAGAAAGACAGTCCCCTCGATACATTCCGGCAGCAGTGGCGTTTTATTCAGAAGTTATAAATGACTTTCTGAAAATTTCGACGGCAAAATGGGATCCATTTTCGCCAGTTTTCGGTTTCTGGCGCCAGAGCTCCATCGGTGCCCATTGAAATTTTCAGAAAATCACTCATAACTTTTTAATACAATATCAGTTCGTGCTGAAACTTTGGCATCTGGTTCGGACCTCTAGCAATACCTTTGGGCGGAGAATGAGCGTTCGGCGATGCATAGTTTACTTTTCCGGTGAAAAATACCCTGTAATTTTTTCCGGGGGACACCCTGTACATGTGTGCCGTGCCGTGAAGCACCACCCTGAACGTAGCTAACGCGTGAGAGACTGCCCGCGACAAGAGTTTGTCGTTAAACGCGGACTTAAGTTCCCTTCAATGTACCCTCAGGCTAGGAGGACGGCAACATCAGGCAGGAAAGCACTCACTGATGTTTCGAGCCCCAGCGTCAATGCTGTTTTCCACAAGTTCTTTCACAGCCATGGCAAGGTTCAACACCACTTGTCCCGAACATATCCTATGAACGCTGGCACGGTCGATAGCTTTAATTTCGTTGCTCATTGCTGCGCCGACACTTTGACTGTGGCCAACGTCGAAACTTTGCAACACGCTAGAACACCCTAAACGACATAATTTCATAACGCGGACGAAGTTCGCGCGCTTCCCTCTACCGCCATTTGCCCCGTGTGTGTGTGGATCGTGTGGATCAACCGGGTCCATCAATGGATTGCAAGATTCAGTCACTCCCATTGGGCAAAAATTAGTCACGTGCCATAAAGAAAAGTCGGTTGTCTGGTCACGTGAAGTCATGAAGTGACGTAATCGCACTTCGCTGCTTCGCTATCCTGGCTCGCGGTTTCGATTATTAGGTTAAATTAACTAAAGTTCGTCTTTGAGTGAGCAGCCGACGCCGTGTAGATTCTACAAAAAGATATACGACACCTTTTATACTGATAATTGACATTCGTGAAGTTAGCGGTCATATAATTGCCATGCAATCTTCAGCTTTAAACGCGCGCTCGATAAGTCCTTCTTTACAATTGGCCCGTTTTGAAAATAGTGACGTCACGGCACAAGCCTGTGCAAGCCCACCGATCGGAGGCAAGCGCGCGCAGAGCGGACGAGCATCTCCGGGTGTTATCGCGCGCACCGGAACGCTCCCAACGTTCCCATTCCCCATTCAAGCGATTCAAGCGTTTCAAAAAGCTTTGAAGTTTTTCCCGTCGACATCTTTTGGCGGGCCCACAACTAAGATGTCGGCCGAGCAATTAGGCTTCCCCGTGTGCCCGTTTGCCGCCTAGCCTGCGTGTCGCCGAGGCTTGCGAGCTTTGTGACCCTTCTCCAACTCCGAGCAGCGTTTCAGACTCTCTCGGCGCGGTCTTTGTCCACAGACGCCATGTCGTCGGACGAGGAATACGGGTCTCCCGCGGCGCCGGCCGCCAAGCAGAATGGAGCACCGGCGGCGGCGTCGAACAAAGGAAATCTCTCGGTGGAACGCATCTACCAGAAGAAGAGCCAGCTCGAGCACATCTTGCTCCGGCCCGACACCTACATCGGGTCCGTGGAGCCGATTTCGCAGACGATGTGGGTCTACGACGGCGAAGAGAACGGCGGCATGAAGAACCGTAGCATCACGTACGTGCCCGGCCTCTACAAGATCTTCGATGAAATTCTCGTGAACGCGGCAGATAACAAGCAGAGGGACAAGAACATGGACTGCATCAAGATCGAGATCGACCCCGACACCAACCGCATTAGCATTTGGAACAACGGGAGGGGTATTCCCGTGGTCGAGCACAAGGTCGAGAAGATGTTCGTACCCACGCTCATCTTCGGGCACCTGCTCACGTCGTCAAACTACAACGACGAGGAGAAAAAGGTGACGGGAGGTCGCAACGGCTACGGAGCCAAGTTGTGCAACATCTTCAGCACAAAGTTCATCGTGGAGACGTACTCGCGCAGCGAAAAGCGTCTTTTCAAACAGGTACGTCGCTTCCCGTCTTTGAAATGGGCCGAGGAAAACGGACGATGGGTTGTTGTCTCGAGCCGCGGCCAGCCGTCCATCTAATCGGCCGCCCGAGTTGTCAAAGTCAAAGCTCGCGGCAAGTGCGCCAACGCCGCGAGCATCCGAGAAATTCTTATCATTGGCCGTAGTCCCCGCTGCGCTTGACATATCGCCCCAAATGCTGATCTGCGGGCCAATTAATCGTAGGCTGCGAGTGACGTCACTTGGCTGCATCTGCGTTGCAATACGAGTTTAGTAGTGCGAGTATCGACTGGGGAGTGTCAACAATGCTTTATTGCCATACGTAGATAGGCTGCTCAGCTTGTATCGAAATTGTCGCCACAGCCTGTTCTATGCCTCAGCCAGTTGGTGCAGCTACTATAAAAAAGCTTAGCAACCTCGACCAATTAGTTAAAATCCTAATCTGTTCTGATTGTGCTATTGAATACATATCATTCAAACTGATCACAAAGGCATCAGAAGCTGGTATACTTTGTTTTACTTTGAGTGCGAACGAAGACGAAACTATACAGGCAATCATGTTCTTGCATGCCCGCCTTTGCATGCACGGCCTTGCACGAAAGGTGTTACGGACAAGTTGCGACATTGTTGCACCTCCCTATGTACAACAGTTTTCACGAAAAAGTTTTTATAATATACAGTCATGCCGCGTTAATATGGAAACATCCGTTCCCCTAAAAGATTGTCCATAATGTGAGTCGCCCATAATAGCAATACAGAAGCATGGATTTACCCAATGCGTCCCCCAAAAATTTGTGCATATACATGGCTTGCACGTGACGTCAGAGCCGTCCTCCTTGCTGGTGGTGGACGCCCGCCATTAATGCGCTGGAAGCTGCGCTGACTCGTTTCCGCTCGCTCGCAACGCTCGTTTTCTGTTTGTAGAATTAGTACAGTAAAGGCTACGCTCCACCACCAGAGAGGAGGACCAAATTACGTCAATGAAAGCTATGTATAGTAGGGTGTCCATATTATCGAGACATGAGGGTGTCCATGATATTATCGAGACATGCGGGAGCCAATTTCAGAATTCTCGCTAATTGATTCAATGAGAAACATGACTCCCCACAGTAAGTTTGCTCAGTTAAAGTCTGTGCTTATAAAAAAAAAAAAAATGCATACAAGTTGCATGTTGTATAGTACGTACACATCGCGACAGTGTTAGCGCAAACACGACATCGGCGCATTTTCGCATTTTACTTCTAAATAGTATTAGAGAGCACGAAATTTTATCGCTTATAATATAGAACTAAATGAGCTCTTTCCGTAGCAATACCAACTTCGATGGCATCCCATTGGTTTCAAAGAGAAAAACTGGAAAAACCGTCGATCGCTTGTTCGCGCTAACAGTGTCGCGCTCTGTACATATGGAAATTTGGGACAAAACCACTACATATAGGGTGTTTTCACATGGCATCAATTTGCCATTTTGATGTTAGGGTGAAGGAGGGAGAAGTTATTTTATTTACCAGAAGGGAACAAGTTTTTGTGCACTACCGATTTGAAGGTGTCATGTGAATCTTTGGAATACTCGCCTTCAGCAAGCACCAGACAGCCCAAGGCAACAAAATGTTGGACGAAATTACGTTGGTGATTCACGACTCCAGTGAATAGGGTGTTTTCGTCGTTCAGCACGCGGATCATCATAAATTTCTTGTACTGCAGCGTAAAATCAATGTTACATATGAAAGCAAAGCGATTTTTCGACGGTGGAAACCTTCTAGTCTATGCATAGGAATGACACGGCGGAAGCATAAAAATAATTACTGGAAACTATGTTTGTTTCTATGCTGCCTACGAGAACCTAGCAGCGATAGCAGACGACAGAGTCGAAACAACCTCCTCTCCTGAGCTTCTTGGCGTTGTCGCCATGCGGCATCGATTTTGCTGGAGTCGCCACTAGCACTCCGGTAATCACCCTCTTCGTGCTGCCATATTTGTCTTCTGGGCTGTGGAATGCATTGTGAGCATGCACTGATCTCTTCTTTATTGAGTTAGGTGTCCATAGACCAGTGACTCAGCATTTTAGGCCTAGTTGATAAGCGCTGTAAGGGTGTAGCTGGAGAATACCATTATTTATTTATTTATTTATTTTGCATGCTATCGGTCCTTTTCAGGACTCTTACAGGAGTGAGAAAAAAGAAACACTTCAAACATGAAAAAAATGCTACAGACAATAAAAATACACCTATTTAAAGGAATGCAGATGGTAACATATTTAAATTTTAAGAAGCACACCCAATGAAGAAAATCTTTGATCTTTTGTTCACCCGCGGCATTTGTGTGGCTGCACCTCTAGACACGCATTGCTCAACTCCTCGGCCGCAGGTCTGGGAGGACAACATGAAGAAGACAACGGAGCCCAAAATCCGCACGGAGCCCAAGGGGGAAGACTTCACCCGGATCACCTTTCATCCGGACCTGTCCAAGTTCTCCATGGAGAAGCTGGACGCCGACACGGTTGCGCTGCTCTCGCGGAGGTACGTGTCATCCACGGCGCTGAACTCAAAATATTTCCAAACTGTCTTGTGCAATTGACAAAGAACCTGGTGACCGGGGCAGATCTTTGTTAATCTATATATATATATGCGCTGTCATCGCGCGACGCAGCAGAGGCTGGTTGCACTATCTCTGCACGGGGCGTGGTACCGTCGGGGCGGAGATGCGCTCCGATAGCAAACCGAAACTTAAAAACCCATCGAAGTTGTGCAGTTTTTCAGAAAGCCGTAAAATGCTTCGCGTGCCTTCTATCGTTCTGCAATTTGTTGATTTAGTGTTTTTCGACGATGCTGAACAATTTTCTAATTGAAACCATGCCCTTAAACACAATATTAAGAAGTTAATTACGCAAAAATAATTAACAACTTAATTATCCAGACTTTAGTAATTTTCCTAAATGGGCCCCTGGCCGAGGACCAAAACGACACAAGCTTTTTTTCGCTGCGATGAGTAGTTTTCGCAGGAGCGATTTGGCCTGAGTTCTCTGAAACGCCCTGTATATTTTATAACATATTGCAAATCAGAGACTGGCCCAAGCAGGAGTGGATAGTAATAAGCACAAACACATATGAAAGTAAGCACTTGTGGAAACCAGAAAACGAAATCAATAAAAGCAATTGTACATCATGAGGCAACACCATACTCCGTGTCACTAGTGTGCAATTGATGCGAAGGCAACGCCATGCGAAGGGAGAAAGGGCGAGCACTAGGAAGGCGGGACAGGAGAGGAGGACAATGGAGGGAGAAAACGATAGCACCAGGAACGTTAGGAGAGGAGGTTTCTCTCCTCCACAGCCCTCCTAGAGCTTGCCCTTTTTCCCCTTGCCTGGCGTTGCCTCCGCCTGTACTGCATGCAACTAGTGGCACGGAGTATGGCAGTAGTACAGGCAAGAGACGAAAAAAACTATACAGGAGCGTTTTTGCACCATCATGCTTCCCACGCGGCCCCAATCTTTCTAAAGTTGCTTATTTAGTGGTTTTCGATGACACTCTGCAGGTTTCTGATTGGAAGCATATCTTCATCTTGGAGAATTAAAACATTGACTAACACATTTTAGGTTAGCTAACCAGCTTATCGCGACGATTATTTTCCTCCTGGCAGTGTAATTCTGCATTTGTGTAGCCTTCGTGACTTTTTAAAGCAAATCTGTAAAGCCTTAAGGAAAACCCTGTATATAATAATGAAGCAGCAAGTGAGGTAAGACACGATAGAATACTTGCTGGTGCACTAAATGCTCCAGAAATCACATAAGACCGATCTCAGTGAGTGTTTGGTGCGTGCGAGACGCTGTCATAACATTAGTTCACAGGAAGCAGACGGCAGCGCAGTGCAGGAAAGGGCTCGTGCCGTCTTGCGATCTACACGCGCAGAGCTCCAGCGAGGTTGGCGCACGTGTGGAAACACTAAAGTTTCCTCGATGCATTGCGGCAGCGGTGGCGTAGTCGAACCGGCCGGTGAGATTGGTCTATTGTAAAAGTGACTGTCATTGGTGGTGAAATAGTAAAAAAATGACAAAGCGTCCAGTGATGCAAAGGAGAGGTGTGTGGGAAGACATGTAGATTGAGGCCTTGCGCGCAGGGCATACGACGTGGCCGGCTGCACGCGTGGCGTGAAGGTGTACCTGAACGGCAAGCGGCTGCCGGTGAAGGGCTTCAAGGACTATGTGGGCCTCTTCCTGAAGGACAAGGAAGACGAGGCGGGCAACCCGCTGACGGTGGTCTACGAGAGCCCCAGCGACCGCTGGGAGGTGGCGGTCACCCTCAGCGAGGCCGGCGAGTTCCGCCAGATGAGCTTCGTCAACAGCATCGCCACCACCAAGGGGGGCAGCCACGTCGACTATATCGCCGAGCAGCTCACCAAGAAGGTCAGCGCGGGGAGGGGACGACGGCAGTACGGAGGTCTGCTGTAGCTGCATATGCCATCGTTCCACCGCCAGGGTGTATTTATCCTTACGCGTTTGCTACGTTGCCGGCCACGTATCCGCAATTCAGGCAAACTACTTGTGGTTGAGGAGGTGTCTCCTCTGTCTTGAGTCTCCCTAGTGACCTTTCTCATTGCATTAGCAGTGCAGGTGTGTGTTGGACGTAGGAGACGTGGGAAACGAGAAGGAACAAGGGACAAGGCGAGGTACTCGCGAGTGAAAGTTTTATTCTTCTTATGTGTTTTATTTCTCGTTTGGGCACCGAAGGTATAATAGTCTGATGACTGCGGATATTAGAATATGGTTTGCAAATTACAAACTGGTGGAAATTCGCAAGTTCCGGGCTTCTAGGCGAATTTGATGCCCCTGTCTTGCGTGATTTGCCTGTGAAATCCGGCTGTCGAAGAAAAAAAAAAAAGACTGGTTTCGTGACTCGAAACTTAGTATCGTTGAATGGTGTACTGCCGAAAAAACTGACTGAGTGTGGGCCAGCATGATTATGGCCTATCCTAGTTTTATGTATAATCTCTCGTGACGCAAGAACTGCAAAAATGACTTGAGTGCCTAATGCACCGAGACACGTTGGGCATCAGTCTGAGCCTTGTCTTTAGGGGCACCCGTCTTGAGAAAAAAGAAAGGCGTTCTCAGATACTGCTGTTTTTCCACGTCGGAAAAACAATGCATTCGAACTGAGTGATGCAGTGAACGCCATTTGTCTGGAAATTCGGGGGATGGAGCCCTGCCTGCAGTTCCCACTTATGAGGTGCCCTCAAACACAGTGAATGCCACATCTCTGAAATTGCGGGGGCGGAAGCTGCAGTTCTTGCGTAGCAGCGGTCTAAGCAATGTCTTTTGGGCGAGCGTCCGAAACAGTGTAGCCGTCTGAACGAGGAACTTCCCACAGGTGCTGGAGAGTGTGAAGAAGAAGAACAAGGCTGGCGTGAAGATCCAGAACAAGCAGATCAAGGACCATGTCTGGGTGTTCGTCAACTGCCTCATCGAGAACCCCACCTTCGACTCGCAGACCAAGGAGAACATGACCCTGCAGGCCAAGAAGTTTGGCTCCAAGTGCGAGCTGAGCGACAAGTTCTACAGCCAGGTGCTCAAGTGCGGTGTGGTGGAGGCGGTCATGTCCTGGCTCACCTTCAAGGCCCAGAAGCAGCTTGGAATGAAGTGCTCGGCCAAAAAGCACTCCAAGCTCAAAGGCGTCCCCAAGCTTGAGGACGCCAACGACGCCGGGACCCGCAACTCGGTGGACTGCACCCTGATCTTGACAGAGGGGGACTCGGCCAAGTCGCTGGCCGTGTCCGGCCTTTCGGTGGTGGGGCGGGACAAGTATGGTGTCTTCCCACTCAAGGGAAAGATGCTCAACGTCCGGGAGGCCAGCCACAAGCAGATCCTCGAGAATGCCGAGATCAACAACGTCATCAAGATCATGGGGCTGCAGGTGAGCGCGTGTAAATGTCAGAAAAAACACATTATTTGGAGGGAAGACGTCGGCTGGCTGAAGAAAGGGGGTTGGTAGGGAAGGGTTGGGCATAATGTGGCTGAAAGTCGCAGGTGGTTGCTGGGGAAATTCGGGGATAAAGAGGCTAAGAGTCCCCAGTTAGGGAAAAGTTGGAGTGAAAAGAGGTAAAGTGGCTAAAACTCCCGGGTGGTTAGGGAAAATCTGAGGTTGAAGAGACTTATAGTCCCAGGCAGATGGGGAATAATTAGGGATAAGGCGGGTGAAATTACCGGGTGGCTACGGAAAAATTGTGGATGAAGCAGTAAAAGTCCCTCATACAGCCACCATTTTCGGGGTGGTGTCAGGGAATGTCAGCTGGCAGGGAAAAAAGGTTGGTAAGGAAAAAGTGTGGATAAAGCAACTATAAGCCTCGGGTACTGTTGCCAATGTTACGGTGGTTTCAGGGAATGTTGGGTGGCAGGGGAATAGTGGGGACAAAGTGGCCAAAAGGTTTCCTTTCATTTAGATCTGTTGAATCAGTATTTAAGCTTTCCAACTTACAATGAACGATCAGGCTAGCACCCTTGACAGGCTGTAGCATCATAATTATTGATAGCTAATGTTTCTCTGGTTTTGGGGAAGGGCTAGGAAAAAAAGGGGAGTAAAGTTTCAAAAAGTCATTTCTTGTTAAGCATGTCAGAATTGACATTAGTATTGTAACGATCAATGAACAGTCGAGCACTCCGAAGGAAACTAGCATGTCCATAGTTCCCGTGTCTATAGTTTGTTCAAAGAGCGGGCACGTCTAAATGTCTCTGCAGCTGCCGAAGAAAATCAATCTTAGACTAACCCTCGTTTCCTTGTTCCACAGTACAAGAAAAAGTATGAGTCGGTGGAAGACCTGAAGACGCTCCGCTACGGCCGCCTGATGATCATGACAGACCAGGACCAGGACGGCTCGCACATCAAGGGCCTACTCATCAACTTTATCCACCACAATTGGCCGTCGCTGCTCAAGCTGCCCTTCCTGGAGGAGTTCATCACACCCATCGTCAAGGCCAGCAAGGGCAAGAATGAGATCTCCTTCTACAGCCTTCCCGAGTTCGAGGAGTGGAAGGCGGCCACGGACGACTGGCAGCGCTGGAAGGTCAAGTACTACAAAGGTCTGGGCACCAGCACGGCCAAGGAGGCCAAAGAGTACTTCTCGGACATGCTGCGCCACCGCATCAAGTTCAAATACCAGGGAGGCGAGGACGACCGGGCCATCGAGCTGGCATTCAGCAAGAAGATGGTAGACCAGCGCAAGGACTGGCTCCGCAGTGGCATGGAGGAGCGCAAGCAGCGCCGGGAGCTGGGCCTGCCCGAGCTGTACCTGTACGGCAAGGAGACCAAGAACGTGACCTACGAGGACTTTGTCAACAAAGAGCTGATCCTGTTCAGCAACATGGACAACGAGCGCTCGATCCCGTCCCTGGTGGACGGGCTCAAGCCGGGGCAGCGCAAGGTGCTGTACACGTGCTTCAAGCGCAACGACAAGCGGGAGATCAAGGTGGCCCAGCTGGCGGGCTCGGTGGCCGAGCACTCGGCGTACCACCACGGCGAGATGTCCCTCATGTCCACCATCATCGGCCTGGCCCAGGACTTTGTGGGCAGCAACAACATCAACCTGCTGCTCCCCATTGGCCAGTTTGGGACCCGGCTGCAAGGGGGCAAGGACGCCGCCAGCCCCCGATACATCTTCACCATGCTGAGCCCTCTGGCACGCCTCATTGTGCCGGTGCTGGACGACCCCGTGCTGAACCACCTGTACGACGACAACCAGAAGATCGAGCCCGAGTTCTACATCCCGATCCTGCCCATGGTCCTCGTGAACGGGGCCGAGGGAATTGGCACGGGCTGGAGCACCAAGGTCCCCAACCACAACCCGCGGGACGTGGTGGCCAACCTGCGGCGCATAATCGCCGGCGACGAGCCCAAGCCAATGAAACCCTGGTTCAAGAACTTCAAGGGCACTGTGGATCAAGTGGAGGAGCAGCGCTTCGTGGTGAGCGGCGAGGTGGCGCTGCTGAGCTCGAACTCCATCGAGATCACGGAGCTGCCCGTGCGGACATGGACGCAAACCTACAAGGAGAACGTCCTCGAGACGATGCTCCACGGCACGGAAAAGGTGCCTCCCATGATCACGGACTACAAGGAGTACCACACAGACACCACGGTCCGATTCGTGGTCACCATGTCGGAGGACAAGCTGTCCAAGGCACGGGACGAGGGACTCCACAAGGTGTTCAAGCTGCAGACGACTTTCAGCACCACTTCGATGGTGCTGTTCAACTCCAAGGGGGTACTCACGACGTTCCGCAACACCGCGGAGATCATGCAGGACTTCTACGAGACGCGTCTGGAGGGCTACAAGAAGCGCAAGGCCTACATGATGGGCTTGCTGACGGCTGAGGCCAAGCGGCTGGAGAACCAGGCCCGCTTCATCCTGGAGAAGATAGACAACGTCATCAAGATAGAGAACCGCAAGCGCAAGGAGATGATCCTGACGCTGCGGGAGCGCGGCTACGACCCGGACCCGCTGTTGGAGTGGAAGAAGCAGCAGGCGCAGGAGCAGGACAAAGACGACGGGGAGTCTCAAGAGGATGACGAGGACGAAGAGGACAAGGACAAAGACAAAGATGGCGGCAGCACCAGCTACAACTACCTGCTCGGTATGCCGCTGTGGAGTCTGACCCGGGAGCGCAAGGAGGACCTGCTCGCCAAGCGGGACCAGAAGAAGGGCGAGCTCGAGTCGCTGCGGCAGAAGACTCCGGCAGACCTCTGGTCCACGGACCTGGACGTTTTCATGGCCAAACTGGACGAGGTGGAGGAGGCACAACGACGGGATGAGGCGGCCGGAGGCGCCAAGGCAGTGGTCAAAACCGGCAAGGGCCGTCCCAAGCCCTCGAAGAAGATGGAAGCGGAGACGCAGCCGTCGCCGTTCGCGGAGCGCGTCCAGCCCAAGATCGACTGGGAGGCCAAGAAGGCCAAAGCAGAGAAGGGCGCTCCGGGCCGCAAGTCCCGCAAGGCGGCCGAGGACGGTGTCAAGACAGAGGGCGACAACCCGGACAATCCGGATGCACCGCCGGCTAAAGCACCGCGCAAGCGTGGGCCGGCTAAAGCTGGCTCTGGCGACAAGAAGCGGTCGCCGAAAAAGAAGCGCCGGAGCTGGTCGGGTTCCTCGGACGACGAGGACTCTGCATATAGCATGGGCTTCGCATCGGACGACGACGAAGAGCGCCCGGTGATTCCGCCTGAGCGCCAGACGTCGCGCCGTGCCGCGCTCGCCCGGCCAAAGTACAAGATGGACGACAGCGACGAGAACACGGACGAGGATGAAGACGTCATTGAGGTGAAGCAGCCGGCCAAGAGCAAGGCCGGCACCAGCAAGGCAGAGCCGCCCGCCACCGCTGTGCCGGCAGCACAGGAAAACGGGTGCGTTGAGAAGGACGACGCGTTCAATGAAGACAGCGACAGCGACAACCAGCTCGTGCCGCTTTCAAAGCGGCTGAGTGGCGGCAACCCTGATGCGGAGAAGGCCTTCGACTCGCTGTTCGGCGCCAGCGGCAGTGGCGGCACCGGCGGGGCGCACAAGGAGAAGTCGGCGTCGCCGAAGAACAGTGGCTCGGAGAGCGAAGAGACATCTTCGCCCGTCGTGAAGCCAACGGCGCAGCGGAAAGCGGCGCCCCAAAAGAAACTCGTAACGAGCAACTCGGACGTCTCCGAGCCGGAAGACGACGACGACGACTTCCGACCCAAGAAGGCAGCGCCGTCCAAGAAGCCCGCGGCAAAGCCGGCTCCAAAGCCGGCCCCAAAGCCGGCCGCCAAGCCGGCTGCGCCCAAGGCCCGCAAGAAGAAGGTTGCGGATTCGGATTCAGACGAGCCCAAGAAGGCGAGCAAGCCGAAGAAGGCAAGGAAAGCGTCGTCGGACGAAGACGAAGTCGTCGACGACAGCCCGGTGGCGCGGCGCCCGACGACGGGGCGTGCCAAGAAGCCGACCACATTTGTCTTTGGAAGTGACAGCAGCGACGAGGAGTTCTAACCCCGGTTTCTTCCTTACCCCGTTTGCACCCGGATCCCCGAAAGACATTCCATCGCCACTCCCTCTTCTCGCGACGGACGCAGGTCGCGTCGTCGCGCTTTTGCTATCGGTAGCGTTTTAGACGAGCCGCGGGTTTCCTCTACCGTCTCATTTGTCCCTTTTTCCCACCCGCCCCCTCTTTTATGGATACACGTGTACATCACTCGCATTTAGACTCCATTTTAGTACAACTTTATGAAACGGATACTTATTATTTAAATGGCGGAAGACATCTTTTTACCCTGTCATCAGCATATGAACTCTTTCCTTTGTCCCACTAGCTCCTCCACCCCGCTTTTTTTTAATGTTGTGATTCTCACGTTTTTAAGTGTAAAATAAATGGTTTGTCAATATCCTTTCTGGCCTGTGGCGACCTCAATTTTACGACGCCTGTTTGCAACGCCGAAAGTGGAGAACTACCGCTGGTCTCTCACTTCGGTGGTGATTCTGCTAAATTGCGACTCAAGTTAAAACGCCTATTGGCAAGATCCCACCGGTCTTTTGGCAAAGAGGATAATGGCATTTATAACCTTCAAAGGATGGTGCAATCTACTACTCTGCAACGTGTTGCAAAAAATGGCGGCTCCCGCGGTAGGTCGTAAAAAAGTCTTGCTGGAGCCACCAATGGCATGTACAGATGTTGCATCTAATACCCCTCAGACAGTAAAATACCCCTCAGACAGTAGCGGCACCATCCAACCATGGCTGGCGTGTGCCAGCCCTGTTGCAGCGAGACGTTTGTAGCCAGGATTGCAAGCCGATTTGCCCATCACTGAACGCCGTCGGATGGAGACGACGTCCGATTTTGCTGTGTGCGAGCGGTACAAGCTTGCGGCAGTCCACTGGTTTCCTCGGCCGAGGGTCGCAGCAAGTGGATTCGGTGTTGTAGCGTGCTACGCCTTGCTGCGATCTGTGAAAGTTTGAGCGACACTAGGCGACTAGGCCTTTTCTCGGCGCTCTCCTTCAATTTCGAGAGACGCTCTACGAAGTCGCTGGAAGAGCTGTGCGGCCTCCTGGAGTTCTGCCTCCGCGGCACCTAGTTTAACGTCGAGGGGGAGTTTGTTAAAGTAAAACTGGAGCGGTTTTGCATTAAAGTAAAAACACTTAAATAGTCTTCATTTGGCCTCCAGAATCACGAATATCGAGATTATTTTTCAATTTGGTGGGAAGCCCCTCCTTCCCAAAGAGTTTTCGCAATCTTCGCTCTCGTGCATCTTCAGCGCCTATCAAAGCTAGGCACGCGCGCTCTTGCTATTATCGAGAAATTCGGCAGAGACACTTAAGACTGCTTACGTGTAGGAATGCGAAAGCATTCCTACAAGCGGCGCAGCTAACCCCACCAGCTTCCGTGGCGAAGCATTGCGTTGCTGTGCTTTTTGTGTTTTATTTCTGAGGTGTGTCCGCTCCGACCTTGACCGCCCTGCCGGCTTCCGTTACGAAGCATGCGTGTTGCTCTGCTATTGGCCAATGGGACTTTCGGTGCTGTTTCGCTCAGCCAATGGGAACTTGGGTGCCGTTTTTTGCTGCTACAGACGACGCCTGCTTCGCTCCATGGGACAGTAATGCTTTCGCATTAAAAAAACGTCACGACTGGTGTCACTGCGGGGGAATTCAACGCGCCGCCCACACGAGCGACAAGCACTTGGCGGCCGAAAGATCCTTTTACGACGGAACGACTGGTTGGAGGTTTTTCAGGTTTTCTCGTGTTTACTTACATCTTCGGGGAAAACGAACATGATATTCAGATACACGGAATAAAAATACTCTAGAATTCACCTCCAACTTGTTTTTTTTTTCAAGAATCTCTTCAGCTTTCCTTAAGCCAGTGGAACTGCAATGGGCGCGTCAATTTTTGTCACAAAGGCCAACCTGTGCACGGAAACCGTTGAGAAAGGGCCCTGCAGTCATTCGCCACAAAACAGTGTTTTTCTGGTATGTAGATGACTGCTTCACTATCCTTGAAAAGTCCGATGTGCAGGGGCGGATGCAGGAATTTCCCGAGGACGGGGTCAGGTGTTGGTCAGCGTACCTAATGTTTAGGAACCCCCTCCCCCTCTCCCTCATTTCACGCCCTAAATTTTACACATGCAGAAATCAAGAGGGGGGTCAGGACATCCGGACCCCCCCCCCCTCTAAATCCGCCCCTGCTGATGTGGACAGATTCCATCGAACCGGTCATCCAATTCACCGTGGAATGTGAAAAGGACGCTACCTTACCTTTTCTCAATGTGCTTGTGAGAAGGGAACATGAGTTTCTGTGTACAGGAAACCCACACATACTGGTTTGATTCCAAACACCCGGCCTGTGGGAAAACATCGGTGGTTGGAACAGTAGTCTAGGGCAAAGACTTCATGCTCGTCTGAAGCGGACAGAAGAAAGGAACAATCTGTCTGTGCTGGTCTCAAAGAATGGGTACACAAGCACCTTTATCCACTGTGTTGCACATTGTCAAGCTCGAGATTACCAACACCGGCAGCCACGAACATGTATGTAGCCCCGTTCAACCTCGCACATCTGCATTCCCTACATTAAAGAAACAAGCGAGGCACTGGCCCAGGGGGCTTGACGTGGGCCACGAACCGACGTCCACGCTTGATCATCTCGTGCCTCTTTAAAAAAATCCCCCGCTGAAAGGAAAAACCCGAGGCGTGGTTTATAAGATCTCTTGCGTGGATTGCCCAGCCACCTACTACATCGGCGAGACAGAGAACTTCAATTAAAGAATCCACCAACACAATAACGACGTGCGCAAGATCTACCGCGAGCGTTAGGAACAACAATGAGTGAGTCTTTCCTGTTGTTCCATTAACAAACGATAGTTTTCCTAAAGGGAAATTTATGCCAAAAAGTGGAACAGAGAAAAATGTGTTCAAAGTGCTCAAACCCCTACCTTTCCTTTAGCATCGGTGAACCGAAAATAATTTATAAAACATTAACTATACAGTGTACACTAATGAAACTTTCTGGGAATACTCTCTAGATGTTGTTGGATGTAAATATGACATTTTCCAAAATCAACTTTTTTTGCAGAAATTTTTTTTTCTGGGTAGTGTCCCCCCTTACGTGTAGGAATGCGAAAGCATTCCTACAAGCGGCGCGGCTAACCCCACCAGCTTCCGTGGCGAAGCATTGCGTTGCTGTGCTTTTTGTGTTTTATTTCCGAGGTGTGTCCGCTCCGACCTTGACCGCCCTGCCGGCTTCCGTTACGAAGCATGCGTGTTGCTCTGCTATTGGCCAATGGGACTTTCGGTGCTGTTTCGCTCAGCCAATGGGAACTTGGGTGCCGTTTTTTGCTGCTACAGACGACGCCTGCTTCGCTCCATGGGACAGTAATGCTTTCGCATTAAAAAACGTCACGACTGGTGTCACTGCGGGGGAATTCAACGCGCCGCCCACACGAGCGACAAGCACTTGGCGGCCGAAAGATCCTTTTACGACGGAACGACTGGTTGGAGGTTTTTCAGGTTTTCTCGTGTTTACTTACATCTTCGGGGAAAACGAACATGATATTCAGATACACGGAATAAAAATACTCTAGAATTCACCTCCAACTTGTTTTTTTTTTCAAGAATCTCTTCAGCTTTCCTTAAGCCAGTGGAACTGCAATGGGCGCGTCAATTTTTGTCACAAAGGCCAACCTGTGCACGGAAACCGTTGAGAAAGGGCCCTGCAGTCATTCGCCACAAAACAGTGTTTTTCTGGTATGTAGATGACTGCTTCACTATCCTTGAAAAGTCCGATGTGCAGGGGCGGATGCAGGAATTTCCCGAGGACGGGGTCAGGTGTTGGTCAGCGTACCTAATGTTTAGGAACCCCCTCCCCCTCTCCCTCATTTCACGCCCTAAATTTTACACATGCAGAAATCAAGAGGGGGGTCAGGACATCCGGACCCCCCCCCCTCTAAATCCGCCCCTGCTGATGTGGACAGATTCCATCGAACCGGTCATCCAATTCACCGTGGAATGTGAAAAGGACGCTACCTTACCTTTTCTCAATGTGCTTGTGAGAAGGGAACATGAGTTTCTGTGTACAGGAAACCCACACATACTGGTTTGATTCCAAACACCCGGCCTGTGGGAAAACATCGGTGGTTGGAACAGTAGTCTAGGGCAAAGACTTCATGCTCGTCTGAAGCGGACAGAAGAAAGGAACAATCCGTCTGTGCTGGTCTCAAAGAATGGGTACACAAGCACCTTTATCCACTGTGTTGCACATTGTCAAGCTCGAGATTACCAACACCGGCAGCCACGAACATGTATGTAGCCCCGTTCAACCTCGCACATCTGCATTCCCTACATTAAAGAAACAAGCGAGGCACTGGCCCAGGGGGCTTGACGTGGGCCACGAACCGACGTCCACGCTTGATCATCTCGTGCCTCTTTAAAAAAATCCCCCGCTGAAAGGAAAAACCCGAGGCGTGGTTTATAAGATCTCTTGCGTGGATTGCCCAGCCACCTACTACATCGGCGAGACAGAGAACTTCAATTAAAGAATCCACCAACACAATAACGACGTGCGCAAGATCTACCGCGAGCGCATCGCAGTCCAGCACCATCGACACAGACTAACATGGACTTTTCATCGAATCTTGGCACATTCCAACGATGCCAGTAAACATAGCCATGGCACTTTGCCATCCGTTTATGTCAACAAGCTTGGCCATATTGTCGAGAAAAAAATTGAAAATGACTGCTTCTCAATGGCCATTGCCAGTCACCCCCAAAGATCCAAGTAGGCCTCGAAAGGTAGGGTCCCTACTTTTAAAGGATTTGGTTGGATGTCCTTTTTTTATTGGTGAACGTTTACGCGACACCTCCACCTTGCAGGAGCCACGGCTATGAAACTGTACAACATAAGCTGCAACGTCCAGCAATCGCCACTTGTTGCCCCTCCAAAACCATTCTGACCAATCGCATCATAGCGCAGGTTCATTAGTTTAGCAGCAAGAACTCAGTTTGTCTTTGCAAGACAATAATTAGTTTCCAGGATAATCTTGCTTGATTGTTGATGGAACTTGCTACCCTATAGGCTCGTTCACACACTTGCTACTGCTTACGACCAAAGGCCACCTCGAGAAAGCACACTGGCGCCACCTATTGGAAAGTCGAGCAAACCTTGCATCTTCCTTTTTCACAACTGAATCTTTTGATGGTGTTATAAAGGACAATTCCTCACAGATGGCGCAACATTTGGATACTGGAAAAACTTCGCTCTAGTGAAATGCAGTTCCAGTGCACCAGCGTGTTCTCTCGTCGCCAGATATTGCGAGAGATAAGCACTCGGTTGCAAGTGCTTGAACCAGCCTTTACTGTCCCCTTCAAGCGCACTTTTATGTCCAGTCACTCCGCTTCTAGAGAAACGGATGCTCTACCGTAATATTTGGGATACTCGGAACTGCACATTCGCACCATCTATAGGGGGCGCACTATTTCCTATAAAAATGGCAGTCATCTGGATGATTGTCGTAGAACAGCAGTACGAGGTTGGGTTTGCGACGTGCAATTCTAATTTTTCGAAGTACGAGCGATACAGGAGACTTGCCTCATACTCCCACTTTGGGAAGGTGTAAGCAAGCACTTTGATTCTGGAGCCGACCATCCAGGAGCTAAAGAACACAACTCTCGCACCGCGGTACCACCATCGCTAAAAGTTGCGAGGCCCAGTTGTTTCAAAGGGAGCTGAATGTGTTGATGCGCCGCAACTCGGAGCGAGTAGAGCAAAAGCTCCCTCTGCAGAACTTGGGGATCCCGGGTTCGACACCCATCCCTGCCAGTTTCGATCCGGGCGAGAATCGTACCAATGTTCAAACGTGCATCACTACTGCGTGGTGCCCCAGGCTAGCGGTTGTACTGCACTCGCTAAATTTCTCATCTACAGCCGAAAGTCGCTCATTGAGGCAGGCCAACTTCCCGCTGTCTAAACAGACGACACAATTCATTCCCAAAGTTGGAAGAAGTGACACTAACGGACCACGGAGCTCAGACTTCAAAATAACGGCTTTTATTCTTCTCCAATATCCACTGCATGCACGCTGTGAGTCACCCAAAAGCGGATTGTTTGGTTGTATATATATCTTTTTGTCGTCTTAACCGTGGCAACGACGATTCGCCGTCTGAAGCGAGAGACCCCGGTGCCCCCTGCCTACAGTGTATAAAAGTTGCCACCGCCCAGACAGTAGATGACGAGCGTTGACAGACTCTGCACGGCGTCGCACGCAGAAAACATGCTGAACAAAGTGTTCGTTCGTTGCACTCCTTTTTTCGGAGGGGCCAACAAACGTCTCTAGACTAACTAAAATAAATTGGTTACTAAATCATCGCGCCTAGTCCCCAAACCTGACACTTTCCAGCTTGTCCGCCTCCCGTGACGACTTTCTAGACCGCTTCCGACAGCCTCCGACCCAAGTTAAAAACTGAAGGATTCAATATTTTCAACAGTAGCGAACTTTACGGTTAAAAACCGGGTTAAAACCGATGCAGCTGTCGCAGACGGCGCGACAACCAGATTTGAAGACGAGTCTCCGAGACTGCGTTCGTTTGCTAATAAAGTGGAAAACTGGGACTCCCCCAAAACTGCTGCAAGTACGTCGTGGTCGCACGATTTCGACTCTTCGAAACGCACGCAGACCGACGATACAATAGCGGACGATACATTTACGTCCCCGTACGCGATAACGGCAACACTGCGGCGCTATGGATTGTTCCACTTTCACGTCTTCTCCTTGCCACTACAAACGGTGAGTACAAAAACGACCCGCTTTCTAAGCAACACACCCTCTAATTGTTTATTCGGCGGCTTTTTACTCTCCCCCTTCTCCAAAAGCAATGAGCATCCCAGACGAGAAAGACGGCACGGCTTTTAAAACCTGCGACGCAAGGAACCGCTTTTTTTTTCATCTCCGCCTGGACACAGTCAACAGCAGAAAAGCTTCTTTTAGCAAAACTCAGCAGCCCAGCTGCTGAATCTCGCGGCCCATCGAAGCAGCTTTCTACAGAAAAATAATCCGCAAATCAAGCAGCACGTATATCTGGGGATGAGAGCTTTCAGAGCAACCGCCCAAGACAAAAGTTTGTTGAAAGCCAGCAAACGGACCTTTCATTTTTACAGGTACTGTCGTGGCAATCTTTACAAACTCGGAAACCCGTAAAACGACGGAAATGCAAAAGCCTCGCGATGCTACGTTACGACTGCTTCCGCGCCGAACCGGCGGCGCCACCACCAATTGCGTTCGGTCATTCTGGCTCCACCTGCCGCTCTCATCGAGCACCACCGCCAAACTTGAATCGAAAGCATGTTAGGAGTTCATTTATAAATACAAAAAACTCTGAAGGAAGTCCTAAGCTTACGGGTAGTATTTTCTGTTGCGATAAGCAGGAAGTACATGCCCGTTTTCATCGCGTATGTGCCCAGCTTAACTGATAAAAGCGTCGCGCAACTTCTCGGAGAAATTGCGATGCACAAGTAGGCCAGTTTGGTTGAGTCGTATCAGACCCCTAAAGCATATGTTTTTAATTACCCCCAGATATACTCCATAAATTGAGGTGGAAATGGCCCCAAAATTGCTCTTTGCCCGTTATGGCACTTCACTTTTTAGGAAGTTAGCTTGGCGCTCTTGAGTGCCGCAGCAAGCTTCCCTAAACGTTCATCATCTCTGGTGTTATGCTTGCCCTACAAATACTTCCTTAAATGTGCTCATATAAATTTAGAAAACTGCCAGTTTTAGAAGTGCTGAATTTGTTCAATATTATCTACAACATTCCTTTCTTTGAAACTGGCATCTTTTAACAGGTTGCAAGCATTTCTCCGATACTAAATATAATTTCCCCACCCCGCAATCTTTCTCTGGGTCTTGCATGTAATTACCTAAATCGGCCCAGGAACTACCAGCTTCCCCAAAAGCACTGCAGCACACAGTGCTAAGGAGAATTTCCCACACAACCTCCCAAATGACAGTCTTTCCCTACAGCACCGTAATCTCAACAATTACCTAAATGCCCCTGAGTATCCCTCAGCACTTAGAAGGACCTTCCCGTACATCCAAGATTCTCATCCAAACCCTGTAATAGGGTCAGGGGCCAAAGTGAACATTCCCAAAGATTCCTATATCCCTAGTGCTCTTCTTAGAATTACTGACATGCCGCACTGCCCTTACCACCTTCCTAAATATTCAGTTTCCCAGATGCCCTTCATCTAGAGAATTGCCTACATCTCCCACAACTCCCCAATAAGCTTTTCACAATGCGCACACACACACATTTCTGCCTCCTCCCTAGACCTACTATTTCCCTCATTTTTTCCCCCGTCAAATCCAAGAATGTTCCCTAAATGTTCCCAGCATCAGCCACTCCCATTCTTGCCACCTCACTAAACCATTCCACTTCCTACGTTTTTCCCTTATCAACCCCCCACAATTTCCCTACATGTCCCCAGGGTCCATCCCTCACATTCCTGTCACTTCCCCGGATTTCCCTAATGAATGCCAAACTTTCCCCGAACATCCCCAGGGTTCGTCCCCACGGCCCTCCCCAAAAACTCCTCGGGGAACGAGAGTGACCGAACGCGACCGCCGGCTCGCTTCCGGACTCTTCCTTGGTGTTGGTTGGGGTTTCGGCGGCAGGCCTTGACTCTGCATTCACATGAAAGGGTTCTGCTGCGGTGGCACCACCGCTTGGGTCGACGGTGGAAAGGCCACGCCGGCACCGATCGGGAGTGGCGGCTGCTGCGGCGTGGGGAAGGCGCTGTTCTGCGACCGCAGCTGGTTGATGGTCGGCGGAGGGGGCTTGGACGCTTGAAAGGGTTGCCCGCTGCGGGCACCAGGGGAGTCGTTGCGGCCACCGCGGCAGTCGTCAGCGGCGCCGCAAAGGGATTCGGCGCCGGCGTGCCCATCGGTACTCCAAGGGGAGCCGCTTTGGGAGGGGGAAAAGAAAATTATGTCTTGGCGACGGCTCTCACAGTCTTTCAAAGCTGCACTCTTAAGCCGCCGCTAATGCATCACACAAAAGAGAGCCTGCAGACAGTCTGTTTCTTCCTCACGTCACATTGGTCGTACAAAAACTGCCTGCAGACATGTTCCGAGCATGTGTGACGCAAACATGCTTTACACGTGCTTCAGGCGCATTCTGTCGTCGTGTCTGGAGCGAACGCCGTCTTTTTTGTATGATGTATGAACGGCTGCGACTGTGGCTTTAGAGAGTGCCCAAAATGCTGGCAATGAACGAAGACGACAGAATGGCACCTGCTACAAGAAGTACTCAAGTAACTCAAGTACTCAAAAAATTGTTTTTATATATATATATATATATTTTTTTTAGAAAGTTTTCCTTGAACTACACGCGCTTCAATCTCAAGGAGTTTCCGCGGGGAAGCTTATGCCCCGTCCTCCAATTCAATTGTAACACATTGTAATGCAAAACACTCCTCTCACGAGGGTTTCTTTTCCACATCGGCAGATGCAAGACAACTTCCTGGTCAGAAAGAATTTCGTAACTGCTACAGTACCCAACTATTTTACTGTGACCTAAAGATCTCTTTGAGACAGTCAAGTTAGGTGCTCTTAAAGCAAGGTTCTCAGATGCAGAATTCAGACTTTCTTACTTGGTCACCCTGGCAGTACAGACATTATCTAATCCATAGTCGTACTATAGACTTATGCGAAATTGCTCGTTGGTCTGACAGCACTGAGAGCATCGCCATTTTAATGTTGACAAGCGTCGTCGGTACCGAAGCACGGTGGAGGCATCGGAGACAACTGTGCGGGCAGTGTGCGATGGCGCGGCAGCCGCGTTTCCCGCCTTCTGACCGTGGAATGTAGACAAACAGTTTAGACAACCTACCACAACTGTCTGACGAAACTCTCGGAGGCCCGTGCACGCTGGCGACAACCTCGTTAAAGCAGTGGAGCAAGTCCTACGCCTACACTGTGGAAGCTTACGCAGTGCGGGTCGTGGCCAGCCTGCACACACCTCCGAGAGTTTCGTCGGACAGTTTCAGTAGGTTGTCTAAACTGTTTGTCCACATTCCATGGTCAGAAGGCAAAAAACACATCTGCCGCGCCATCGCACACTGCTTGTACGGTTGTCTCCAATGCCTCCACCATGCTTCAGTACCGACGGCTCTTGCCAATATTAATTGTTGCCAAGTAATTTTGCATAAGGTCTATGAATGACCAATGCACCGTACCAATCTTTCTTAACAAAAATTAGGGGAAATAACCCTAGCAAACGAAAACAACTGAAATGTTTCCCCAGCCTTTTGTTTTTCTCGCCAGAGCATCAAATGCAGTAGACGCACACATTTCAGTCCAACAAAGCACACAACATAAATCTTTGAACAACATAAGACGGGACAAACAGAGGAAGGAACGAGGGATGTAAAGGCAGTACGGTCAGATCGCACCGCATCGTGAAAATGACTCCCCCGCTGGTGACAAACTTTACACGACGCACATTAGGCGGAGAAAGCTGCGGCACTGTCCCCCTCTTTTTCCCTCTCCCCATCTCGCGAATGAGGGGGGGGATGCGACGCGTCAATACCTAGTGGAGTCGGAAGTGTTCGGAAGACGGGTGGGCGTTTGCCTCCCCGAAAGGCTTATGAGTAACGTCCGAAATATCTTGGGGGGGGGGGGGGGGGGGGGGGGGGGGGGCAATCTGCTCCCATCTGATGCCATTGTCCCTTGACCAACAATGGCGCTAATCTCGCAAAATATTTCAAAGGTGGCCCGTTGATTGTAATAGCCAGCCCATGTATTGTAACATAGGCCCCAAGTTAACAGAAGCTCGCAACGACGGATATATGAGGAAGGTTGCTGACAGCTTCGGAGCGTTCTAAAAGTACTAAACAATTGACAAACTTAGAAGGTGTCGAAGTGTCATTTAACGGCGACAACGCAACACTCCTACGACGTCGTCGGGCGGACATAGAGGGACCGGTTTCGAGGACACGGTGGCCGCGCCCTCACCTGGGGGCCTGGTGGTGACCAGCGCGTCGAGGTTCACCAGGTTGGAGTTGGGGCCCAGGAAGCTCTCGGGGGTGCGCCGTCGGGCCAGCTCCTCCTCGTCAGGGGGGGCCGCCAGGGCCCCCCGCAGGCCCCCCAGCGCAAACGCGTCCGCCCCTCCCGAGAGGTTGGCCTCTGCGGAATGTGCCGGGACAGGTCGCGGGCCCGAGTGGGGGACGGAGGGTGAGACGGCGGCCATTACCGCACCCATAAAGGCCGGTTCGAGCATTTGCGACCCTAGGGGCCGGTTCACGCACTCGCGACTGCTTGCGAGTATGCAGTGTTCGCGGCTGGATGTGTTAGAGCTTTCGCCTGTGCTCTGACCGAAGACGAAACGAACTACTATACGGTGAGTCAAGGTGCCATGAAATATACATTTGTACCATATTCCTTACCTCCTACTTAATAGTAGGGTCGACCAATAATTAAATATTTTTATTTCGCGCCTCGTTCGGCGCAGCTGTGGCGAAATTCTGAGCAAAAATGCCGTTTGGGCGTAAGACGTAGCAGACATTCGTTCACGGAGCAAAAAATGACGCAGCACTTCCATCGCTGCTTTTGTGACTTCTTACAACAGCTGCTGTGCAGCCAGTCATACAGTCAAATCTCGTTATTGCGAACGTCATTATAACACATTTTTCAGATTTACAAACATTTCAAAAATCCCCTTCCAAATGCCTATTGGTTTCAATGCAAAAATATTTCAGTACTACAAATTTCAAAATACCGAATATTTTAGAATAACACACGTAATTTAAATGCTCTTATATGAGAAGAACACCTCACTATTACGAATTTATATCACAAAAAAACGGCCGAAAGCAACGATGGATGGCGAAAATAACTTTAAATTACAGAAAGACGCGCATTTTGGCCGCTTGGCGGCTCCCGCAACGCCCAACCATCATCATCACCAAAGATCGACCCAGAAAACAAATCCTAACCCTACCCACCTAACTTCACATTCCTGTCGGACCTCTCTTTCACGCGGACTGTTCGGGATGCAAGGTGTGCTGCTCGTTCACTCCTGTCCGTCACGAGTTTTCTTTCCTTGTGACGATGGGTTCTGTCGCCGGCGTAACGAAAAAGTGGAAGCAGTTTACGGTGAAAGAAAAGGTTGATATTCTTCGTCAGGTCGATGCTGGAAGAAAGCAGATTGACGCATGTAAGGAGCGTGGAATGGCGCCGTCGACCATCGCAACATTTCGAGAAATCGGCAGAAGATAATGAAACTTCACCGTGGATCCCAACTTGCCCCGACCAGAAAGCGGCTGCGGCTTGGCAACTACCAAAAAGTCGATGCAGCGGTGCTGACGTGGTTCAAAGACGCAAGATTGCAAGATGTGCCGGTGTTGGGAACAATGCTCCAGGAAAAAGCGCGGGAATTCGCTGCAGCATTGTACGTGACCAGGTTCAAAGCGAGTGCTGGATAGCTTCATCGTTTTCGCAAGAGGAACGGAATTACTTGGCAAGCGATTTCGGGAGAAGCACAAGCAGCAGATGCGGAAAGTGCACACACGTGGAGGAACGGTCATTTTTAAGAAGTAATCGAATCATACTCCGAGGATGACATTTTCAATGCAGACGAAACGGCATGCTTCTATCAACTGCTGCCGAACAGAACCGTGCACTTCAAAGGAGAAAATTGCAAAGGTGGGAAGAAATCGAAGCTTCGAGTTTCTGTGCTTTTCTGCGTCAATGCCACTGGAACCAAGAAACTGAAGCCTTTGGTGATTGGAAGGTTTTTGAAGCCCCGCTGCATGAAGAATATAGTGTCGCTGCCATGTGACTACCGAGCAAACACACGAGCTTGGATGACGCGAGAGTTGTTTTCCGAGTGGCTCCTCAAAGTGGATGATCAGATGCGAAAGGAGGGTAGAAAAATTCTCACGATTGTCGACAACTGCTCGGCTCATCTTGTCGATGTCCGCCTGACAAATGTACACCTGGAGTTCTTGCCGCCTAACTGCACTTCCTTGCTCCAACCATTAGACCAGGGCATTATCAAAAGCGTGAAGTCGCATTTTCAAAGGCGCCTAGTTCAACGACTGCTGATAAACCTTCGACTGAAGCTGTCGACCGTAGTCAATGTCCGACAGGCCGCGGAAATGCTCACTGGGGCATGGTGGAGAATCTCGCCAACCACAATCCAAAACTGCTGGAGGAAGGCGGGTCTTCTTAAAGCGTCAGTCCAACCACAAGACGACGAGCGCCCAGAGGAAGACGACGGAAGTGAACTGTGGAACGAAGTCGCTGAGAAGCTTCCCGTGGCCCCTTCGGTGACGTTCGATAACTATGTGCAGTGCGACGATGCAGCATGGACATCGGCGGAACTGACGACTGACGACATCCTAAACAGCGTCCGTGAGCGGAACGACTGCAGCGACGAGGAGAAACCGAACGATGAAGACGAGGAGGCAACGGTCACGGATCAGCAGGAAGAATCGGTCTCCAACTCCAATGTCCTTAGTGCCATCAGCAAGTTGCGCATATTTCTTGGAAGGTGCGCTAGTGCGACCGAGGCCGTCCACAGGAAGGTGGACGGCATTGAATCGTTCGTCCTGCAGCGTTTGTGCTACACCTACCAGAAGAAGATTTCGGATTTCTTCTAGTAACTGTGCCGTGTTCAATCGCGTGAGCGGTGCCAGTATGACCAAGGCCGTCAACAAGGTGGACGACATCAAATCGTTCTTCCTGTAGCGTTGTGCTAGACCTATCAGAAGTTTTCTGATTTCTTTCAATAAATGTGCAGTGTTCAATTACGTGGAGCATTTATTGTTTTGAGTTTCGGATAAAACCGAGCGTCCGGATATTCCTTTTGCAAAGGTAGGTCATTTTTGCTCAGATATAATTACAATTTAAGAGTTTTTCACTATAACAATAATTTCAAAATAACGAACGATTTTCGCGAGTCCGATGAAATTCGTTCTATCGAGATTTGACTGTAAAAAGTCACGAGGGACTTGAAATCTGGTCGTAGCGCAGATGGTCGTAGTCGAATGCAAGTGTGCGAACCGGCCTTTAGGGCGAGGCGGTTGCCACTGAAACCGAGGTTTGTGTAATTTGCCGTGGTCGGCCACACTCGAGCTCCAATGTCCGAACCAGCCTTTAAGTGCACGGGGCCGGGGATGACTCGCTGCTTTCTCGCAACAGAGACTTCCTACGAGAATGCTCATGGTGGCAATAAAAAAAAAAAAACGACGATGCGGTTTGTGGGACCAAAGAAGTTTGCATAATTTTGATTGCCGCGGTAAGTCTCCCGGCAAAATTACTGTCGATTTTTCTTCCCAACAATCCCCTTTTAAAAGGCGAGTGTTTTGCTATTACAAACGCTCCGTCTATTCGAGAAATCTTTGTCAATGGCACACTATCCTAGCAGCTGTTGTTTGTTTCGCCTGTCTATAGTCAGGATCGTTGTAAGGCATCTCCCCTCGGCCGATAGTGGTACGCGTAGATAAATTAGTAACTAAAAAAGAATTACACCTTCGTTTTGTCAATAGTTGATTTATGTGACAAAAAGTAAGGTAGGCTATGTCTTTTTCTTTTTCTCTACTTCCTTGGCTATTGGAACCTTCATTAGTAGCAAAACTCGTGTCTAAACTGACGACATGCTCTCGAATGCGGGGCATGCCTAAAATAAACCCCCGACACCCAAACACCTAACTTTACGTCGCAGCCAGTCTCACTAAAATTTCGAGTCCTTTTTGCTGGAACTAAAACCTAACCAAATGCCAGGTGTGTGAGGCACACTACAAAAAAAAAAAAAAAAATTTAAATTAGTAATCTTAAAAAGGGTTGAAACCTCACATATGTGCGTATTGGTGAGGCGATTTCACCATTTAGAATTTTGAGCAGCCAAGACTGCAGAGGTATAAAGCAAACCTCTTTATTCTCGTCGTAGTTCACGTAACTGCTACCGAGGAGCGCTCCGACATACCCGGCCCAGTGCACAACACAAAACAGGAAACGAGGAACGAAACAATCACAGGTACGGGACAATCCCAGGGAACACCCGACGCCACAACACCCAATCTGCCAAAAATGCCAAACAAAGTAACGACACGCAACACTTTACAAGTCGGTCGTCAGTGGCAAAACGTTAACTGTAGCGCATTCCAAAAAAGATTTACGAGGTTTCTTTTCCCCGCAGAAATAAAGTATGCATCACCGAAGGCTCAGCCTCCGCCCAAAGGTGGCGCTAGGAGGCCTAACCAGATGCCAGAGTTTCAGAACAAAGTGCCATCTTATTCGAAAGTCATAAGTAGGATTCAGTGTTTTCGGATAAATTCGAAGAAATCAGAAAAACACACGCCGGCACATTTTTTATCAATTTGGATTTATCCCAGAAAACTGAATTTTCAGATCAAAAGAAGAAAAAAAAAGATAAAAAGCAAAAAGACGGCAATAAGACCCTCCGTATTTTATGAGAAATAAACTCCAAAAACACAAAATCCTAGTTATAAGCGATTTGCTGAAAATTTCAATGGGAAAACGGGGAACATTCTTGGTAACTAGGGACATTCCGCTCCATGTCGGGCCCCATTTTCCAAATGAAAATTTCAGAAAATCACTTCGTTTGATTAAAATAACGGTTTGTTCTGAAACTTCTGCACCTGGTTCGGACTACCAGCGCTGCGTTAGGGCGTAGGCTGGGTGTTTGGCTGTGCGTAGTTTGTTTTTGTGGTGAAAAAAAAAAAACCCAGATTTTCTGGGGGGACGTCCCATACTTTATGTCCACGATTCAAGGTTGTGTACCGGGTGAACGAACTGCAAAGGGGACAGAGACGTTTGCCAGGCATTTATGCCTTTTGCCTGTCCCCCTTTACTTTGTTCGGAAAAAAATTAACTTAAAATAAGGCGGTTTCAGGAGGCACGTGCGGACACGGAGCGCCGCAGGGGGAAGCTAGCCTACCGGAAATGGGGCTGGTGGTGGTCGACCGTTTGCTCAGGATGTCAAACTCGTCCAGGTCGCCTCCGTTGGCGGCTGTGGCACCTCCGCCCGACCACGGATCTGCCGCTTGCGCTGCCACGTCCGGGAGAAAGATACGAGAGTCAGGCTCGAAATGGGCCTCGGAACATCCTGCTCGGAACACTGAAATATCGGAAACGCTCCAACAATTTTTAAGGCCCGTTCACACACTAGCGTTTGCCTAGTACTCAGTTGTTCCGATCTCTTCCGACGAAAAAACACGCTGGCGCCATCTATGAGGCGACCCTGGAAATGCATTTCACTCCAGCGAAGGTTCTGTGGTGTTTGCGAGATTAAATGTACATGACGAGAAATTATCAAAAGTTTTTCGAGCCGAGAGAGAAATAGAAAATGTATGAAAACTGCAAGAGCTCCAATCCGATAGATGGCACATTCCCTCGTTGCAAGAGGTTTTAAGGCGGATGGTAGTAAGCCATCGCAAGTGTGTGAATCGGTCATTCCCCAACGAGGAAGTTTGCCTGTTGCTGGGTCAAGGGAAATGGATGGCAGCGCCATTCTCGTGCGAATGGTCTAAGCGTGTCGCTCGGATTCCTACCTGGCCTAGAAGTCGGCGACACCCAGGGGTCGTCGGCGGCGGCCGCCGTGCTCGGACGACTGCTTGAGGGAGACGCCCAGGGGTCTGCTGCTGCCGCCTGAGAAACCAGAATTAATCGGGAATCCGCTACGTGTAGACGATTAAAACCTCAGCGATGCTCCGACCCCGTCCGATGCTTCGCGCGACGACGGCATTTTTCCGCAGGAAAGGAGGCGCGTCGAGACTCTCGATCACAATTTTAATGTGGAAGTAGGCTGTGCACTACAGTAATTTCGACTAGTTCGGGACGCTTGGAGCACATAGGTCATTAAAATACACTCAAACACTCCACTAGTATGTTCGGGACTCTCGAGATCGTGCCAAAATCCGGGAAATATTGGTTGACGGTGGTTTCTAAGGAAGAACCACTACAGATGTTGCTTGCAACAATTACCTCGAGCTCTTCTAGATAAGGTCTACCAAAGTGGCACCGAAGAATGTCAATGAATAAGCTCGGGAACCTTTTTCGAGCTACATTCATTATCCCAAGCTTTTTAGAAGTATTGACAGCAGATGCAGCCACTGCCACTTTAAGAAACAGTGGTCACGGCAAGTCACTCACATCTCACTCTATCTTATCCCTTATCACTCTACAGCCAAAAAGGTAGTGGCACTGGCCCACAAAAACGAATCATGAAACAAGAAGGCTGGTAACGTTTCTCGAAGGCCGACATCCAGAATCGTCTCCTGCCGGAAAGAAAACCGGTTCCCAGTTTTCCCCTTGCCTTCTCCAGCATCCCCCCCCCCCCCCAGTCTCTGAGCTACTCCCCGCAGAAAAGAGGGGGTCTCCCTCGAATGGAGGAATCCAGGAAGATCCTCTCTAGCGTCGGCTTTTAGGTTGTCAACGACTACAGAGAAACTCATTTCGAGGAACACGCGACAGAGCTCCCACTCTACCCCCCCCCCCCCCCCCCCCCCCAAAACCAAACGCGCAAACAGCCCCACCTGACTTCCGTCGTAGAGCGGCATGCCCCAGGGATCCGTCGGCGCTGCCGTGGCCCCGCCCGCTTCCGCGGCCCCCAGGCTCAGCCCGAGCAGGTCGTCCAATCCCGAGCGCTGCTGCTGGTGGTGGTGGTGGTGCGACGAGGAGGCCCCGCCCCCGTTCTGGAGGGGCGTGGCCACCCCGCCCACGGCGCTCTGCTGCGATTCGCTCAGAGCCATCTGCAGCCTGAGGTCGTCGTTCTTGCGGACGCGCTCCTCCTGCTCGGCCTCCTCCTTGCTCATGGCAAGGGCCAGCTGCAGCTGGAGCTCCTCCTCCCCGGCCGTCTGGGGCCGCGCGCACTCCAGCTCCGACGAAAGCCCGCTGGCCCCGTCCCCCTCGCCCCTCGGCGACGCCGCGTCCGACCCGTACGAGTCCCGCCGGCCGCTGCCGTACTTGGCCAGCGTCTCCGAGCCGATGCGGGCGGTGGCCTGGGCGAAGCGTTCCTTGGCCTTGAGGGCGCGGCCCCGTTCGGCGCGCAGCCGCTCGTCGTCTTTTAGGAGCGCGACGAGCTGCTTGGACTTCTCCCGCACGTTCACCCCCTGGTCCTTGTTGTCTTCCGTGTGCTGGAAGTCCTTGAGCGTCTGGATGGCGAAGATGTTCTCCTTGCACTGCTGGCCCACCTGCAACGAGGAACAGCGCTCAGGTGGCCGGATTCGCGATTGGCCAAAGCCAACAGAGCTTGCAACGGGAATTAAACGACGCCGGTCAGACTCGTGCTAACGCTCAGCCGACGCCGGCCCGACTCGCGCCAGAAATAAGCCGACACCGGTCAGATTTGTGCTGGCAATTGGCCGACACCGGCCAGACTTCAGCTAGCAATCGCCCGACACCAGCCGGGCTCACGTTGGCGAGCGGCCTCCAACCTTTCTTTGCCTTACTGCACCGGCGATACGAACGAGGCGAGAATAATGTCAAGACCGAACGGTTAGCCGGTTCGCAAGTCAAGCGCAACATCACTGTTACTGTCTCGTCAAGCGAGCCTAAGGAAGCTTTCACTGCCAGGCAGTGTCTGAAAAAGCGAGTGTGACCGTACAATGAAACTGATCTCATTGCTAGATACCCTGCCCTCCCCTTCCCACCAGCTCTGCTAGACCTCTCCAAATATGTTTTTGAGAAAATTAAAACATTTCTTCTGAAAAGGCACCAGAGACCTGCTAAAAATACTGGCGACTTGCTCAGATGTAGATCTAGGAGTCCCGCATGACCCATGCCTCCACTTGAGAGAATGACGAAATGAAGCACCAGCGACTGGGCAGAACTAAAACAGCACAGGCGCAGATCGACACAGTACATACAACATACCTTTTCCGAGCCGGTCTTGATGAGGTACTCGAGCAGGACGAGGGCCTTGTAAACGTGCCTCCAGTTCTTCCCGTGGTCGTTCAGACGCTTCCAGATCATCTGCATAATCTCCGTGAACGCCACCACGTTGTACGACAGGTCCGCAATCTCCCCCATCAGCGTTGAGGGCGGGCCCCAGGGGTCGTTGGAGGTCGCCTCACGGACCTTCACCTGGGCATCCGAATAGTTCCGCACCACATTCTTCACGTTGCGACGGATCCCGTGCACGTTCATCTTCCGGGCACCGGTGGAAACCACCGAGGCAGTAGCAGACGACGATCCCCGTTGGGAGAGCTAGCGGACGACGCAGGCAGGCAAAGCAGACGACGGCAAGGTCGGCAGATGCGGCAGACGGCAAGTCCAGCAGGCGGTGAATTCGGCAGACGAGTTTTGCAGATGACCGTCACTCGAGCAGTGTCAAGCGACGGACAAGGTTGTTGCGGACGAACGACGAGCGCAAAAAGCGAGATAGCGGTCGACCATTGGTGCACAAAGGCTACTAGCTTAGCAAACAAGTTTCTGGTGTGTGAAGACGGACGGCATGTGCAAGAGTCACACGGTTCTCTTCCTTCCCGATTGCGAGACAACGATTTCTCAGATTTTGTGTTTTGCTTCGCCGCAGTTGTGCGACACGATGAGAGCACAGCCAAAACTTGGTGGTAAAGAAGCAGGGGACAATGTTCCTACCGCCCAGGCCTTTGGCTAACTTAGCGAGCCGTCGGGCCTGACACAAAAGTCAGACCACCGTAGCGAGCGAGCGGGATTTAGCCTTTTCATCGGCAGATGCAGAAAAGAATCCCGTCGTTTAAAGTCCCCTAGATATTGCACGGGCAAACCCGGGCCCACACTGCTGGGTCCTTCTGTGCGTCGATTTAGTCTAAACGTCGACGAGGCAGAGAGGATTTGAGGATATACGGGAGGTCGCCGTCAACTGTCCGGCGGGAGGAACATGTCACGCGAGAGCACAGCAAGGAGGGAGGCGCAGTGTCAGTGAAATGCACAGTGGTAGTCTGGCAGGAAGCAACCTGCAAAAACGAAACAAAGAACACATTTTGGCATAGAGGTACATCCACAATGCCCCAATAGGTGGCACTCCTGAAGCAATCATTGAAAAGCCCCTTGATCATACTCACACTACGCATTTCTTCCAAATACCGACAACCATTTTTGTGCAACGCTCAAAACACGTGCCCCCAAACAAGTGCTCAGTCTCCATTTGCTTCCAAGGGCCGCACGAGGCCGTGCATTGGTGCATTTGTCGCTACTTGCAAGACAAACACAAACACATCCAGGGGCTTTAGACCATTTCACCAGGTTGCAAAGAGGCACCACTGTCAAACAAATTGTAGCTTTAGGTTATGGAGAATGGTAAATGAATGCTCATGCATAGTAGAGATAGGAGGTTCTTTACCAGAAGTATACCATTAAAAGGCTTATGGTAATCTTGCTTTTTTGTTTCAGCTTTGGCCAGGTGGCACAAGCCGCCACCCGACTAGAGGGGTTCAGCTCCATCCATCCATCCATTTATCATCATCATCATGTGTGTACAGGCATGAACACACTGTTGTGGAGTGCATATGTAGAACAGGCACGCCAACTACCAGAGCTTGGTGCCTGGACCATCTACAACGCTGCCGCAGTCTGTCTAGCGCGCCGCCTCAATGCTAGAATGCACTTGAAGGTAATGAACTGAGAGGGTTGAACATTCCAATATAGAAATCGACGTAGCAGAACACATTACCCTGAGAACTTTCGCTGTAAATTGAAGATCTGCACAGCTAATACATCAAGGAGTTAGCAAAACCTGTCGCAATTACCAGCCCCTGACAACGCACGTGATACAAGACTCAACATAAGCTACGGCTAGAGTGCCAACCTGCAAACGCGCCGAACTCAGCACTGTGCTATCTGTTCATTGCTGCAGCGAAGCCAGGGGCATAAACCGCGTCGAGACAAACCAGAGACGAAACAATGCTGCCGTCGATAAACTCTACAACCTCGGTAAAGGCGGTGTCGTCACTTCCGCTATCTCTGTTCCGTTATCTAACGATGCTATTTGAAAAACGTCCAAGCGGTCAGCCGAAACACCACATCCGCTCCTCATTCCTGCAAAAACATATTTTTATTGAGGGAGCATCGTAACTTTGCGAAGACGTTAATGTATGGTGAAGACTTTCTTTTATTATATTTCTACAGTACATGTAATACAGTGCACCTCTCAGCACGAACATCTGTCATGCAGTCGGCAGGAGTCCAACTCAACTAGTTGTCTTGCGAGACGAATGGTGTTGGAGGGAGGGGGGTTCGGGTCGCGTTTCCTTTTCCTACACCTACGCCAAGCCAAAAGAACGCGGTCCAGATTTATAAACCAACAACAAGCGAAAAGAAGCACCAGTGATTACGTAGAACCGTTCTACAAAAGACAGCATTTCTTTTATAAAACCTTTTAGCGACAAATATTATTTTGCATCGTTTTTGTTTGTTTGTTTTCGTGTTACGGTGAAATTTTGAAAGGCGTTCAGAGAGAAATACGCGGTTTCCCGGAATAAAAGCGGGAGCGGACTTGTATAATATCGTTTCCCACAAAGAGTGTGCAGTCGGCGTAGGAACGTTGTTCGAGGGTCAGTCAGAAAATTAAAGGGCCAGGGAGCGAAATCCTGGTGTTAGGCCTAACCACTGCCACAAACGTCATCCTGTCGGTTGCCTCGGACGGCGCCCTGACAATTAGTTAGCGATGAAGAACCGCTCGAGAACGTCATTTTTATGGCGGACTGACTGTGAGTGACCGAATCGTTCGGCGGAATCAAGCAGGTCGAGGCGAAACCAGGAACGAAAACTTACATTGGTCCTGTTGACCCATTCAGCGGAAGTCAGTAGCCTTTACGCGTTTATGCTTTCGTAAACCGGAAGTTTAGCCGCTGATGGGTAGGAGAGCATACATACGGCCGTGTGCAAGTACTTTTGAATTGGGCGATATAGCGCGTTACCTGGGGACGCGTGGCAATGAACGGGTGGACGATATTGGAGCAACCTGGGAGCTAGGGCAGCTAGGGTGCCTACATGTTTCCGCATGTAGGCACCTTACCTATACTTCGTTTCACCTTCGGTCCGAGCGCGGTCGATGTTATGAGCCGAAGGGCCAATCAAACAGCGCAAAAAGCGCAACGTCATGGCGTGCTCTCTGCGCTTGATAAGACTAGCCGGCGTAGGAACACGCACAGAGAGACGGCGAATATCCGCTGGTCCTATCAACTGCAGAGAGCACGCAATGACGTTGTGCCTCTTTCGCTGTTTGATTGGCCCTTCGGCTCATTACATCAGCCGCGCTCGGACCGAAGCTGAAACAAAGTATAGAGCAACCCAGCGCAACCTTACCCTTTTGCAAGGGGCAGAGTCTGGCCAGTAGGTGTGGCGACGAAGGCGCTGGAGAGGAGAGAAGTGAAGGAAAGGGGGGAGAACGCCGAAGGAGAGAGAGGAAACGACCGCCATTTTGACGCAACAAGCTTCCGGCGCAGAGCGCTGTTGAGGCTATGCGTCGTCTGCTACAGGCCAACTTCTTTTTCGCCTGGAAAAAAATGTTCTGGTCAAACGTCAAGAAGACTTCATCCGTTAGCTTTTAAACCCACCGAGGAATAACACTATATCATTTTCTTGCCGGAGCCAGCGAAATAAAAGGAAATTTGTATGTCAATCCCATGCATTTCACCCGGCAAATGAATGAAAATGGCGGTCCTCCCCGCCCAGCTGGGAGCAGCCGGGAGTTCATGTGCATGCACTTGCACCTCTCACTCTGCATTGCGGACTCAATGGCTCGATCACTTGGGAGAAGGGCGTCACACGTCGAGATCATAAACTGGCCGAACTTTCCCAAAATACGGCCCTGGCAAGGAGCTGAAGCTGGGGCCACCTAAATTAATTTCGAAAGGGGTGGGGCTAGGAGAGGCATCATGCAGCTTAAAGGAGTCCTTTCAAATTTAGTGAAATTCTTTCTTAGTGCAGCAACAATATCTTTCGGCTTTTTATTTTGACAAAATGCCCACCAGCCTTAGGTTTAAATTACCCCTTTAAATCTCTCCCCTGTAATCAAAAATGTAAACAATGTACTCACGACAGAAACTTTGTTAGATTTCCAAGCATAATATTTATTTCGCAAACATATGCACAGAATATGACGATGCTCTAAAAAAAAAAATATGCTGAAACATTGCAGCTACATTTAACATAGCACTCGCGAAATACTTCTAGTTCCTCCAAATATTTTGTAATCATATCTGCCGACCACGAAAATTCAAGTCACAAGTCTTTTCTGAAGTGTGCAGTCTCCAGCTGACAGCCATCGACAGAACTTTTTTCGAGTCGGAACACGAACAGACATTCAACGAGTTTTAACATTCCAAATGAGGGACTACGTCCACCATTTGCGTTGAACAAATGAATATTTCTAACACAGTTTGTGAAACCGAACTTCACAAATGATACGTCAGCGAAATGACAAAATAAAAATTGGTGCAAGAATATAATTTTAATTTCTGCAAACAGAAATATAAGGAATGATGCAAGCCATCCGCTACCAGTATTGGATGTAGACCCCTCATTTGGGTACACGAGAAATAATATTAAGCACATATGGTATAAAAAAGGTAAAACTGTATAAGCACAATTTCGATGAGGTCTAGGTATATCGTCTCTCGAGATCACAGCACGACTAGAGGGAACCCATCACAACATGGGAAGACGTGTTCATGCGATTCTTTCCAATGTGATGTGACGAGGTGCACGAAAAGCGTAACAAACCGACTAGAGGACATAGAACAGGCTAAAATCGAACAAGACGGGGGCAAGAACGGGGAAAAATTGGAAAGACCCCTATCACCATTCGACACTGAGGGCACAGTAGGGACAGTGTAACTACTCTCTGACACTGCGCACTGTTTTTCAGTGTGCAGTAGGCACATTTCGACTGACAACCTCCATAACGTTCTACAGCAGTGTGCCACCTGGAAGAAATTGCATAGCATCCAAAATATATACACAGCCTACACCAAAAGAACTTAACGTGTGCTGGCAAAGTCAGTGTCGAGTCGCAACATAGACGCGCATGTTGATTAGGGGAGCTCAATGTGCTCTGGGCTACAAGCTTGTCCAACTTCTCCATGAATAGCTCATCATACTGTCCGTTAATTTTTCCGTTATCTGGGTGACATTTCAAAACTGGAACCAATGCATTGAGTGAAACATATGCAACGACCCGGCACGAGCAGAACCCACTCTGGAAGACGAGCATATGCAAGACGCAGAGCCGTGCATTGGGAGAGTTAGGCCATTCATTGGTTTAAATAGGCGAGCATCTCGTGGCCAACCACAAGCCGCGAAACGGCCCCTAGTGGTGGTTGTGAGCTTTAAAAATGCGACTCAACTAATTTAAGCCATTTTAGCGCCGCTAGAGTATAAAGCTACAACTCTCAGTGACCGAAAACTTGGCACATGCAAGGTTTTCGTCACGTCCATATTCAACGGTAGAATAAATGAACGTGCACTCCATACTAGAGCAAACTGCGTAGTTGCGATCATTGCTGCCGATTTGCTATTGACGCCATTGTGACCGAGACGCCGAGGTTGGAACGATTCTAATTCACACCTTAAATGTTGTTTCCAATATTGTGATATTGCAGTCTACTGATTGGCCGGCGCTGTGTCACAGTTTTAGTTTACGCTATAACCACGGGGGGAATATTCGACGCTGGCGGCGGCCTTTGCTACGCCCATTGGCCAAACTCTCCCAATATACGGCTCTGGCAAGACACGCCTAGTCATGCCATCTATGGAGAAGAGGAGAAAATACAACAGTGTGGACACAACGCTGCCACTTGAACCTTCATACCGCATGTGTTTTCATAACACTAATAACATTCTGATCAGCAAAGACAGTTAGTTGCCAAAACAAGTGGCAATTATTTTTTCTTTTTAAGTGTCATGAACGAAAAAGTCTGCCAGTGAAATGGGGAGTTTGGTTCATCTTAAAAGAAGTTTATATTTTTGTAGGGGACAGAAAAATATGCCAAGTTGGTCAAATAGACCCAGAGAACGCATAAAACTTTGAAACACTGTCATGACGATTTCTTTGTTTAGAACTGAGCAAAGGAGACTTGTTTGAGCAGTGAAATTATTGCAACACGTACCAATACTATTGGTTTAGTTGCCTCATCATGCGACAAAGGATTACCGAAGTTGCTCGCTGTGAGCCAAAGGCCACCCTACAGGTGGTGGTGAAGTCATCAACATTTTTTGGTGGCCGCAATGCAGTCAGTAACATGAAGCTTACCGAGCAACATTAAAAAAACGGTGTGTTCAAAAATGTGGTCCAATGCCTCAAAGGACATGCACTGCTGTTTGTTTTGCCAAGAACTGTGTAATGTTAGATCAAAATGCCTCTCGAGTCGGTTCTTTTGCTAAGACAATAGAAACCATCATTCCTTTACCCTTTCTAAGATTAGGCCTAACATTAGGCTTAAGAACTGGGCCAATGCTAAAAAACACAAAACTGAATAGTCAAATGACTCCATTGACCGAAACTTCATTATTGATAGGTTCTCACAGTTACAATGCAACGTCCAATACAAATTTTGCAAACAGCCAAATCAACATGGCTGCCAAGCGACTAAGATGAGTAGTGCAGAATTAAAAAACGTTCTTCCAGGAGGGAGGGAAAAAAATGAGGGAGCAAAAAAGCGCGCAAAAAGGCGTCACCTGCAAATCGCGCGAAAAAGGCCGCCGTGCCTTCAAAAGACTGTCGCCGAACTAACCGTGCCTCCTTTTTAATCATTTGTTAAGTCACAACCTATGGCCTAACTTGACAGCACTGAAATAGAAAGTGCTCCTAGGACATACGCAGGAGTATGTTACGAAAAAGTCACTCTTTCTCTCCCTACGTCCCTCCCACTCTCTCTTTCAAGGGTCAAACTGGTGCTTCGGTTTTTGGGCAAGGACGGAAAAAATGTCGGAGCATCCAAGTCCGACCATAACGTTAAAAAATCCTGCGTGGTCCGTGATGAGTACTTTGGAAGCGGGAGAATTACCAGAAAATCATTTCATGCGCATCCTCGAAGAAGGCGAAAACGAGAGCTGCTGTACAGCTTCGCGAATAGAAAAAATTATTCGCAGTGAAAACCGTGCGGGCAAAAAAGTTGGCGAGCGAGGAAGAGTTTGACATTTGATGGTTGATGCAGTTGTGTGCCGGAAATTTCAGCCCCGGGAATGACTCGGCAAGCTGAAATGGAAGAGCTTCTTTGGAAGCCTCAAGTAGGGAAATAGCAGATATAGCATGATGAGAACAGTATGATACACTACTGCAATGTTAAATTACGTACGATGCAACATTGCAAAGTGAGTCAAATTGTGGGTATCATCATAATGTTAACAACACTAAATGTTGGAAAGCATCGGATCAACAGCCTTAAACATTATCAAACCTCAAAACACCAATAGTACCATATTTTCCGGACTATACATGTTTAAAAGTTGAAATTCTACATGGTGCGGACTGTCTACAGGTGCAGGCTATACAAGGTTTTGTATTTTTCTAGATTCACTTTAGCAAGACGTGAAGAATTTTATGAATAAAAGAGTATAGTAATGGCAATTTATGTTTGATACAAACTTCTTCTTGAGGCAATACAGTAGGCATTCGTCAAGCTACGCTGTGTAGGATCATTCTTAGGCTCGGATTAGGCGCTAAGTGCAGACTATGCGCTGCGCGCAGAGAATGCGCCAGGTGAGGATTATCTCAGCAAAAACTTTTACTTTTGACTCCAAATTTGCCCCTGAAGACTATACACCGGGTGGAGAGTATAGTCCGGATAATACGGTATTCAAACTCTAGCGTATTGGGCATTGGAATAACATTATTTACTATTCTTCAAATGCATTAGTAGTCAACACTGTTGGGTGTTACAATAATGTTTCTATCATTGAAATTTGGGATGATGCTAATAATATATATTATGAAATTATATATTTGTATGGTGATGGTAACATCAAATGCAGTCTTAATGTCAGGCATTCCACAGTGCCATATCCAGTACATCAAACATTGCTATTATGTCATCAGCATTAACTATTAGTATCATATAACAGTGGCGTAGCCAGGAATTATTTTCGGGAAAGGGGGGGAGGGGCATTGTCCCATCTTCCAGTGTAGTAGTCGATGTACTGTACAAGTCACGGGTACAGACATGGCCGTCC